>JABFPJ010005050.1:0-12727 GCA_022817425.1 Gryon sp. ZL-2020
TTTAATTTTTTTTTTTTTTTTTTTTTTTTTTTTGAATGCAACTCATTTAATAGATTACTAAATTGTATTAGTTTGTTTTGAAACTGTATACGATTTGTGGTAATATAGTCAAGTATACAAACTTAAGTAACGCTAACAATAATATACAATTTTCAAATTCAAAAAAATATATAAATGTTCATAGAACTTGTTTATTATTTTTGTAAATAATTATTTTAAAAAATAGAAGTAATTTATTATTATTTATTATTTGTTTACTTTTTTTGTTAAACATTTGTTTACCTTTTTTTGTGAAATTTAAGTTGTCTATTTTGAAAAAATATGTTTACATTTCATTGTTATGACAACAATGATATTTTTGCATGACGTTGAAACAAAACACACGTGATTTGTTTTGTTTTGGTAAAAATAAAACATGGATTTTAGGTTTTATTTTGATTTTATTTTTATAAATAATAAATGTCTATATAACTTGTTTATTATTTTCTTTTAATTTATTTTAAGAAATAAAAGTAATTTATTATTACTTATTATTTATAATTTGTTTACTTTTTTTATGAAATATTAGTTGTTTATTTTGAAAAAAGTATATGTTTACATTTCATTGTTATGATATTTTTCCATGACATTGAAATGTAAACATAAACTTTTTTTTGAATGCATGCAACTAAAGTTTCACAAAAATGGGTAAACAAACATTTCACAAAATATTTTTCATATTACAACAAAGAAAAAAATTAATGAAATTTAAAAAAATTGAAAATATTGTTTAAAAATAAAATTTCAATGAATTTCAATAAAAAAAAAAACTTTAAAGTTATTTTAAAATGTAAAAAACGCATTTTGCAAATTAATATTTTCCACTATCGAAAACAGTAAAAAAATGATGGTATAATAAGGTTTAATAAATCTGGATTTCACTGCTACACTTAAAAAATATAACCGTTGCGAGGCGTTTCTCTCGTTCATTTAGAAACAGTAAAATTTAACGATATTCCCCGTAATGTAGGCCCTTAACTCATAATTAGTAAGAATATAGAGTAAAGGAAAGACAATAAAAAAATGTTTAATATACGTAACAGTATAAAAATCTCGTAAAAAGTCTAATCAAAATTGTTATGACTTATAAAAAGCACTATACATGAGAGACAAATAGGATCATAAAAATTAATATAATTAATTGCAAAATGGTTGTACACCGGCAATTTTATATATTTTTTTAATTCTATTTATACAAATTATTAGTATAAAATGTAATAATAAACATTATATTGCGTTAAATATTCCATTTTATATAATATAAAATATAGTATATATATATATATATATATAAGAATTTAAATAAAATAAATTTGTTAAACAATATTTTTTTATGTTTATTTATGTGAAGAAAAAAAATTGTATTTTATATATATAAAAACCATATTTAAAAAATAGATATAAAAAATAATACACATTGTAACGAATTAATAAACAATTTATTATTATAAAATAAAATATATAAAATAATATAATAATTTTTAGTATATTTTATAGCAATTTTTTTAAATATGATCTATATATAAATTTACAAATCTAAATATATATTTAATATATAAATATAACGTTTTTATTTCAGATCTATATATATATAATTTGCGAATCTAAAATAGAATTTAAATAAGATAAATTTGTTAGATAATATTTTTTGATTTTTATTTATGTTAAGAAAAAAAAATAAACAAAATTGTAACAAATTAATAAACAATTTATTATTATGATAATTCAAAACGTATAAGACAATATAATATAATTTTAGTTATATTTTATAGTGATTAAAAATTTTTTAAATGTAACAATTTATTAAAAATTAAAAAAATTTTTAAATAATAAAAATTTTAACAAATTAATAAACTTTTTTTTTAATTTATTATTATGATAAAGCAAATCGTATAAGGTAATATGATAATTTTCGTTATATTTTATAGTAATTAAAAATTTTTTTTAATTATTAAAAATTAAAAAATTTAAGAAATAATACAAATTGTAACAAATTAATAAACACTAATATTATAATAATATTGTTTATTAATTCGTTACAATTAAAATATAATAATTGTCATTACCTTTTATAATAATTTGCATAAATTTGCCGGAAACACTTTTCCAATAAAGTATAGTAACTTTTACTTATTTCATCTTATTTTAAATTAATGTTTATTTTATTTACACCCACATTTTATTTATTTGAAATTTGAATGAAAAAAATATTTGTCTCAATTCCGTGTTCTATATATAATTTTGAACACTTCAAAATATTTACCTTTTTCCAAATAAATAAAAATAATTTTATTTTTCAAAAAAAAAAAAAAAAAAAAAAAAAAAAAAAATAAAAAAAAAAAAAAAAAAAAAAAAAAATAAAATAAATAAATAAAAACATAAACATAAAATCAAAAAATGAAATTACCTCCGGTTTGATAGATGCGGTATCGATGTTGGTTGCGTACCACAGAGCGACGAACGCGGCCGCAAATAAGAGTCTGATACAAGCCATCTTCTTCTCAAATTTCGCAAAACAGTCCAAAGATTGTTTCGTTTACAGAAAAATGTCGTACCAAACAATGTGTAATAATTTTTTTGACAAAGTTGCAATTGTAATATTGTAATTGAGCCACAACAAATAAAAGGTCAAATACGCGGAAAAAACAAAAAAAAGTGATTATTGGGTGTCGAAGAGTTGTCGCCGAACCGATCAGATGAACGAACAACAGATGAATGGTGCACAAAATGTAAAACGTTATAAGTTTACAGGGCTTGCGCTTTTTCAACCGATCTCGACAAGTACTGTCTTCTCGTTTGGAGTGGGATGCTTCGCATGACGGGTAGCTTATATATGGGTGAGCTAACCGGCCATTGGTGGGAGACCAACTAGAACTTGTAATAATAATAAATAATAATGCAAACTCTAATTGCGATTCAAGTTGGGGACATTTCCGAGTCCGGGGTTGGACACAATTTCGGTTACAATAACTTTCAATCGTCCTTTGTTTAGGGGCGCTTTATTTTATAAACACCGTCATTTCGTCAGCTTTGACTTTCAAATGTTTTTAAACTTCAAAGTTGTAACGGACTTTTCAAAGCTTTGGGGGCGGGGGGGGGGGGAAATAAGATTCGCTGACCAAAGTCGAGTGAAGTACACTTTTTATTGACTTTTCATTTGTATCATTTTAGACCATTATTGGGATTTGTTTTGGTAAAAATAAAACATGTTTAGGCTTTGTTTTGGTTTGGTTCAATGACAACAATAATGCAATTTTTTTCACGTCAATTTTATTCTTTATTTACTTATTATTTAAAAATGCAATTCAAATAAATAGTTTCAAAATTCAAAATTCATTTTTTTATTTGAATTTTTGACATTCAAAAATTTAATTTTGGATTTAATTTATATACATTATAAACATTGTTTTATGTATTATAAATAAGATAAAACTTGTTTTTGAATATAACAATGGAAAAAGGAAAATTATTTAAGGATCGGTTTGTTATTGTTATTATAGCAATTTTAATTGTTGCACCTTGAAAAGTTGTGAATAAACAAGTTTTTTTTTGGGTCGTTTTTCGATTAATGCGTGCTTTACGCGCACTCATTTCGGCATACGAGATGATTCGTTGTGGATTATTGCGTATAATTATAACATTAACGATTGCTTTATATTTCTCATATTAGAAAAGGACATAAAATGATAAAAATTGTTTCATATTTTTCAGAAATTGTTTCTTTTATTCAGGTTCTTTGTTTATTTTTTTTTTAATTTATATTTATAAAATAATCACCGATGAAATTATATATATATATTGAATTCAAACTTTAAGAATGAACATGTAAATAACTCAGACAAAGTTCCGTCGGAGGTGGTTAAGGCATTGAGAGTTGACCGAGGAAAAGTTCTGATGTAATTCTTACATCATATAAACGAAACTTAAATTTCGCACAAGAGGAGACATCGAAATACTAATTCAACATGGTAGATGATATTCAAGTTGACATTGTGCAAAACATAAAAACATATTTTGTAAAAACAAAACAAAGATGACAACAAACACAGTTTGATCCTGTTTCGTTGCAATGTTTACATAGCGCTGTCTTCATCAAAGTCATTCCATTGTTGGCTGCAATGATAAGACAATAGTCTTTATTTTATAATAATAATTTTATTATTGATTATTATGATTATTATTAATAATAATAATTATTATTGTTTATATAAATATTATATATGTACATTATATATAATAAATATGTTTAATATATAATAATAATTATAATAAAATATAATAAAATAATGTTTAAAAACATTAAAAAAACATTATTATAAAAAGACCGTGTTGTGTTGGCATTGTTGTAGCCAACAATGGAATGACTTTGACGAAGACATCGCTATGTAAACAATATAACAAAACCGGATCAAACGGAGTTTGTTGTCATTTTTTTGTTTTTAGAAATTGTGATGGCCAGGATAACAACTTAATAAAACACTTGTTTAATAACTTTAAGGTATATATTTTATGATGAACCCAAATACACTGATGAATTGACAATTAACAAAATAAAAGTGATTGATCGAATGATTAACTACAAGAGATTAACTACAATTAACGCTTAATTACTTCCCGCGCTTACATTTATAATACCATCGTGGAATTTATTGGTTACTTGTGGTGATCTTTCTTAGATCAAATATAACAATGTAAAGTAGAAATCAATAATAAAAGTATTCAGACATGACAAAATTATGTATTTATGTTTCTTACAAATATAATAATAATAATAATACTAATAATAATTTTTATTAATATTATTGTATATATGTATATATTATAAATGTACATATATACAACATATATACATACAATCTTTAACTAGAAAAGTAGAAGCATTTTTATTATATAAAAATGGAATATTCATTTAAAAACGCTTATTGGCAAAATAACTGTGCCCGAATTTCCGGTGAAAAGGTATATTCAGTACCCGAGTTTTCCTCTTTAAGATTATTTGTACGACGAGAGTAATGATCTAATTACAACAGGAAAACATATGAACGTTGCCGAGGTTTACATTTTTTTCTCTCTCTTTAACGATATTTGGTCTCTACTGAAATGTCGTGTGATTTGTTCTCATAATTGTGCAAGCGTTGTATAAGTTGCATCATTACATTTCATTCACGGATATTGAAGAAAGTTATAATGATTAAGTACTAATACATTTGCCACATTGCAAAAATGAATGGCCAAATATTACGAATTGTTAAAATTATTTAAAATATTTAATTGAAATTTAAATTTAAAAAATTTTAATAAATTAAAAAAAAATTTAAATAATTAACTGAATTTATTATTTTTATTATTTATTATTATTATTAATTATATATTATAATTATTATTTGTGTTTTTGTTGTCATATGAATGAATAAATGAAATTAAGAAACACATTTTATTTTATGATTCATAAACCGGAAGTTATAAAAATTCTTGGACGAGAGAAAAACACAGGAGTATACATGCAAGTTAGCACGTTCTCTAATGTTTTTGTGGAAATCGCTTAGAGAATGTCATTGACATTGAATGCATTTGAAATATATTCAAAAGAAAAAAATTATTTCGTACTTTTGATTAAACTAGAATTATTAATAAAACCAATTGTTTTTAAGCATTCAAATTTTATATTTGAAAAAGTCGAAAATAGTAATTGCACATTAAACAATTGTTTAATCATGTTTATATATTCAGCAATGAAAATGGACGATCGATTAAAAATCGGGAAACCCTAATTATTATTATTATAATCATTATTATTATTATTATTATTATTATTATTATTATTATATTAATATTATATTATGGTAAGAAATTTTATATACTACTTGGCTCAAATAATAAAATTCCAAATCCCGCAGTTTAATTACTAAATAATGTCTTTTATTTAAAACAAATAAATGTATAATAAGATACTTTTCTAAATTATTTTCTTTTTTTTTCGAAAACAGAGCTTAGTTCTCGGCAACAAAATACATACTGACTCATTTTCAAAAAGCTCTTGGCAATTGCCCTCACCACTGACCACGTGACACCTTCGTAACGTATATTCAAAATCTTCGCGCCTCACATTATTATTATTATTATTATTATTATTATTATTATTATTATTATTATTATTATTATTATTATTATTATTATTATTAATACATGATTTCTAAATGCAAGAAAAATGACAACAAACTCAGTTTGATCCTGTTTTGTTGTATTGTTTACATAGCGCTGTCTTCATCAAAGTCATTCCATTGTTGGCTACAACAATGCCAACACAACACGGTCTTTTTATAATAATGTTTTTTTAATGTTTTTAAAAATTATTCTATTATATTTTATTATAATTATTATTATATATTAAACGCATTTATAATATGTCTATAATATATAATAATAATAATAATAATAATTATGTATATATATAATATACATATATACAATAATAAATATTATGAATAATAATAATCAATAATAATATTATCATTATGATAAACAGATCATGTTGTGTTAGCATTGTAGCTAACAATGAGTTGACTTTGACAAGGACAGTGCTATGTAAACAATACAACAAAACAGGATCAAACTGAGTTTGTTGTCATCTTTTTCTGTGTTTACAAAGTATGGTCGTCCATTATTTCTCCGTATAAAAAGTAAACAAACATGTTTCTTTATAATCACTACATTGAAATACAAAACGTAAACAAAATATTTACAAAAAAAAATCGATTTTTAAATAACAGTTTAAATAAAAAAAATAATTGTATTAAAGTTGTACATCGTAAGTAATCTCACACACGGACATTGTCTATATTATAATTGACACACGTATACATAGCAGAAACGTTTTAGTGTACTGTGATGAACAGGCTTGGAATGAGTCAGAGAACACGTAGAGGCTTGACAGGGGGCTCGTACGAGCATCAGCCAATCGGCATGATCCTGTGTTGGTGTGACGTAAGATTGGCTCACGCCAACTCTTTTGACACACATATGTATCATTAAGTATCAATGTACCACCAGCTTAGAGTTCGCGAGGCCACATGACCAACTGAATGCCTTCGTTCACGGTCTCACTCACGACATTACACAAAAACTGCTTATAATTGCAGTCTTGTTATATCTTACGTACGTATATGCCGTACTGTTTAATGTCACCGGTTGTTACATGTCCATCACTTACGTTTGATCGACGCCGATTCTTGAGTATTTTTCCATCATTTTTAATTCAGGTTTTATTCCATGTTATTACTTTACGTTCGCTGCAAAAAAGGCCAATGTTGAATTTGGTCATCTGAAAAAAGATAGAATTCAGTTGAGTAATTTGAATTTCTATTGCTTTTTGATTGTTGATATAACATAGAATTCAATTCATTTTTTAAGCCGTCTATAGTAATTTATTATTTTCAAAAAAATATATATAATATCCATATATAATCGATATATGGTCAATATATGGTCCATATATAGTCCCATATATGATCGATATATGATCCATATATGGTCATTATATAGTCAATATGTGCTTCATATATAATCGATATATGGTCAATATACCGTCCATATATAATTGATATATGGTTCATATATGATTAATATATGGTCCATATAATTTTTACAATATTATTTGTGTTAAGTGTGTTAATAATGTCGGAAAAAAGGATTGTCGATGCTCTGCAAGAGATGAATCTGCTACATATGCGAAATTTGAACGTAAGTAAATAAATGATGTATACAAATATACAAATATAATATAATATCTATATAATATATTCCATTCAATATTAATAATAAAATATTCAAGTGTTCAATTAGAAATACTCAAGATAATTTTAAAAAATAAGAATAATATAAAACTTTACAAAAATGTTCATTGTTTTGAAATTTTATAATTTAAATTAGTAGAATACATTTTCAAATATTTAAGAAACATTTAATAAACATTTTAAAGTGTGTTTTACGTGTTCCAAATTTAACAATTTAATACATTCGAAATATTACATTTAATCAATCTATAAATTATAAATAAATTCTTCTATATTTTACATTAAAATTAATAAAATAATATCTTCGTTCACAAATTTTGTATTGCCTACTTTGTCAGTGTTACTATGTGCAAAGGAAAAACGTATGTCAACTTTCAATTTTATCTTTTTGAGAACAATAAAAATTGTTTTATATGATGTTTTTTACCCAACAGATGTTTATTTGCTGCCTGCTTAAGGATGATGTACTTATAAGTGTATGAAACTATATGTTATATCATTTTATGTAGAAATGGAAAAGAGATTTTGTATTTATGTAGAAAATGTTATAAAGAAAAAGTCAATTTCCGTAGTATCTATAATAATGTATATGTATTTTTAGAAATGTATTTTATAAATTGTATAATGTTCTTAACTTCTATTGATATAAAATTATACAATAAATTGTTAATCAAATACCAAAATATATTTACACCTTTATTTAATTATTACACATAACCCTAAATAAAATACGATTTAATATGTTTGGATGATATGGCGCTTGGAAAGTACTTTCAAGTCGCAGTGTTCATTCTGCCATTGCGCTTGGAAAATACTTCCAAGCTGCATAGTTGCTTTTTCCAAAGCGCTTGGAAAATATTTCCAAGCTGCTTAGTTAAATTTTCCATACCGCTTGGAAAATACATCCAAGCTGCATAGTTACGATTTCCGAAGCACTTTGAAAATATTTCCAAGCTGCTTAGTCAATATATGGTCCATATATAATCGATATATAGTCCATATATGGTCAATATATGGTTTATATATGATCAATATATGTCCATATATAAACGATATATGGTCAATCTATGATCCACATTTAATCGATGTATGGTCCATATATGGTTCATATATGATCAATATATGATCATTGTCTAAGTCGTCTATTGTAATTTATTATTTTCACAAAAAATATATATATAAATATTATATTTACAAATTTTTATATTTTCAAATAAATTTTCAAATACTTATATTTTTGAATATCTGTTATTTAAACTTTTACAAATTAACATTTTTAAATTTTCAAATTTGGAAATATAAACGTATAAATTGTAAAATTCCCAAAAAGCAATTCAACAAAATTCAGTTTGAATGAAAAGTAATCGTTGGTTATTGTTTTCTATTCATTTGCAGATACTGGATTAAGGCAACAATGGATTGACTTTAACGAAGACAGCGCTATGTAAACAATCAACAAAACACGACCTGAGTTTATTGTCATTTTTTTTGTTTTGCCTTTACAAAATATGTGTTTATGTTTTTCACAATATAAATCTAACATGTTTTAACATGATTAATTAACATTTTTTCATTATTTGACATATTATGCTTTTTTGTTTATTTTATTTCTGTTTTTTATCATTTTATTTTCTAATACAAATTTAATTGTAACTCTTAATATTAAAAAAACATATATAATATAAATAATGAATGTACAATTATTAAATAATTCTATATTAATAATATGTAAATCATATATTACTTATATATAATATAAAAAATGAATAATAAATAATAATAATATGTATAATAATATATAATAACGAAAATAATGTATATAAAATAATAAAAAAATTACTTTTTTATTAGTTCATTTAGTTTTTCCCCACATATGTTATGAATCAAAATAAAAATATTTAGATGTGACTCCATTATTATTGTGCGCTTGATAGATGGCGCAATAGTCGTGTTTTGAAGGTATGAATAAGGTCTATATTTTTATCGCCAAACAGCTGAAGAAAACAACTACAACTGAGAAACTACGTGGCATCTTTTAATAGAAGAGAATGGAAAATCCGTTGTTGATTGTGAGTCACAGTCATTCGTTAACTTGGATTCATCATTTGACTATTTACATAACACAATCCAGAGAGATTAGTATACTAAGAAAAAGTAGTTTTTATCAACATAAATTCGAAAGACTACATTGATTCTGCTGATTTTATTATTATTATTATTATTACTATTATTATTATTTTTATTATTATTATTAATTTACTTACGTTGTTGATTAGTCATATTTTAAGATATAAAAAAATAGTAAATATAAATATATATAAAATTATGTATAAATGTATATTTGTATGAATATATATATGTATATACAATGTTATTTTGTTTTATACTTTTTTAAATCTAATAATAAAACAATTAAAACGTATTCTAAACATATGAATGACCTCAAAGAAGGCAAATGTGTAATAATAATTTCTGCCTGACTAAATATTGATTTGTTTCACTATATTAACCGGTGTTTTTTCAAAATTAAAAAATTTTTAAATTTTCAATTGAATTGAAAATTGAATCATTTTTTCTGATTCAACTGAACAATTCTAATCACGTTTTCATACAATATCAAGTATTTATTATTATAAAAAAATCAAAATTATTTTTTTTTTAATCCGCAATGTGTCTTTTTCTCAAAATCAAAATTATATTAAATTTGAAAATTTAAATTTCCTTTAAATATTGTTTTTTTTTTTTAATTTTGATTAAAAAAATATTTAAAAAAATTGTTATTAAAAAAATTAATAAAATAATATTGACAGTTAATTTTAATATTACTGAAATTACATCATTTAAAACTGCGTATTATATATAAAATCTAAATGTAGTTTTCTGCTACAGAATTCATTTGTAATTCCGTCACAGATACAATACATATATGTTTATATCTTCAGAAACAGCTAAATGCATCATCGATCGCAGTTCGTAGAACTTGTTTTTTTTAAGTTGTTGATTCTAATTCTCAAATGCTGTGAAAAAATACGAAAACAAAATTAATCTTCAATGTTTACAAGATTATCAAATATACGTCATTCCATTTTTATTCTTCTGTATCGAAATCATATTTTGTCGAACGATCGAATCAAATAATGTATTTTGAGAAAAATCACTTTATTCAATTAGCATTTTTATATGAAAAACAAACATTTTTTATCTTATTCTAATTCTCAATATTGATATTATTATTGGAAACTTATTTTTTCCGCGAAAGAAAAAAAAAGACAAAAATAAACCAGTGAATATGAACAACAATGTAAAAAAATGTTTTGATTTGGCATAGCAAATTGTATAAAAAATCATATAAAAACTTTTATGAAAATTATATATAAAATTATATAGTAGAAAAGTATATGAAAAATGACGAAAAAATATTAAAAATTAAAATGTAAAAACGCTACTCAACAATATATAAATTAATTACAATTTCAAAATTGCACAAATTTGCAATTTGTAGCACCTTTCAGCATTGTTTTTTATATTTTGATTTTCTACTATTTTTTGATTATTTAAATTTTTTTTAAACAAAATATTTTTTTTCTTAGTTTTTTAAAATTAAAATACATTTTTTTTAATATTAAAACATTTGTAAAAAATTAGTATTTCATTTAAACAAAATATATTTCTAGCGTACGTTTCAAAAAGTTGAATCAGAAATATTGGTGTGATTTCATAAATCGAGAAAAAAAAAGTTGTTAAAAATATGTATGCTGATGTTTGACATGACTACGTATTTTGCGATGACTTTCCGCGGTCAGATCACTTTAATAACGCGTGTTTCAAGATAAGATGCAATTAAATTTGACAGGCGAAACCATAAATTAAACGACGTAGGCTGCTTTTCAAAAATATACTTTCTATCAGTATGATAAATCGTCGATAATTACGCACTTAATATAAAGAGGAAATATTTGTAGAATAAAAATTTTGGATTTTAAAATATCTACGGCTTCAATGCAGTTGATTTATAAAATACTATTCTCTGCTTTAATTTAAAAAAGTGAGATAAACAAATGAAAACTTTTTCAATACTTCTAATTTGTTATTTCATGAAGTTGTGCTATTGTTTTGATAAGCTTTTCCGTTGATTTTAATTTGAATACGCTAGGCATTTCTATAGAATTTTTATATATTTTTATTTTCTGATAGTAAAAGTATTACGAAACAGAATAGTTAAATTTATATATGAGAATATATTTGCAGTATATTTATAGTTATATATTTATATTTTTTATAATACTTTACAAAAGTATTCCATATATGGCTAATATATGCCCTGTATATAATCGATATATGATAATAAATATATAAAAAAATACATAAATCATATATAAATAAATGATCCATATATGATCCATATATGATTAATATATGGTCAATATAAGGTCAATATATCATTCTCATATATGATCAAATTATCGTCCACATATGGTTCATATATGGTCAATATATGGTCCATAAATGGTTCATATATGATCAATATATGGTTCATATATAATTCATATATAGTCCATATATGATCGATATATTATCCATATATGTTCATTATATAGTCAATATGTGTTCATATATAATCGATATATGGTTCATATATAGGTCATATATAGTCCATATATGATCGATATATGGTCCATATATGGTCACGATATAGTCAATATGTGGCTATATATGAACCATATATGGACCATATATTGATCATATATGATCATATATGATCGATATATTATCCATATATGTTCATTATATAGTCAATATGTGGTTCATATATAATCGATATATGGTTCATATATGGTTCATATATAGTCCATATATGATCGATATATGGTTTATATATGGTCATGAGATAGTCA
>JABFPJ010005051.1:0-12726 GCA_022817425.1 Gryon sp. ZL-2020
GTGTTCTCATTTGGTTACTTAATTATTATCTGTATGTTTTAAGTTACTTGTGATTGACGTTGACAATATGCTCAAATGAATTGATATAATAATATTTTTGCTTTGGGAAAACATATACATTTTATAGGAATATTTATTCTAAAATAATTGTATTCCTATCATAGGTATACCATAATGCTTGTATACACTTTGGATATCCAGTATACCTACATTGCTAGGTAGAATTATTACTGTGCCTCCAATATATTTTTTTAAGTGTAATGTGTATGCCTTTTTCTATAAAATATATATATATTTTTTAAATCATTTTTAAGGTAACACCGGAACCTCCTTAATTCATTAAAAATGTTAAAAGAAATAATTGAGAGTACTTTTTACCATACCATATACTGTTTTTTAACATTATAATAGTATTTTTTCATATTAAAGGCAAATTGTTCCCGAATTCACTAATGATATAGGAATTTTCGATTGGAACTCGCATGAAATTAGTTTCCATTTGGTACTCCTTGAAATGTAGTTCGGACTAATGATCTAATTATTCGCTTGTTACATAATGTCTTATTTTTAATTCAACATTTGTAAACAATCGTTGTTGAACAATTAGCAATTCTTATTCTCTTCATTTACATCATTTCTTATCAGTGCATTCTATAGTAATGTAATATTTGTCGAGGTTAATATGTTAATAATTTATGTTATATATGCATATCAGAAATATGATTTAGATAATATCTTTTGTAATTACATTAATATTAACCTTATACTATTTATTATGATTTTTCAAGGATGATTATACTTATAATATATTGCAAAATGATTCAGAAAATTAAATTCATTCTGATATAAATCTTGAAAGATGTAGAACGTACTTACTATAATTTCTGAATTTATATTCTTTCAGTTTATAACTAAAATGTAAATTAATTTATAATTTAATAATTCAATAATGATAAATCAAACATTTTTACAGTGTAAACAAAATCAGTGGAGTTTACAATACACCAAAGTAAAGAAACAAAATGAAACTCTCATGAGAAATAGTCCAAAGATAAAACCAGTTTTATTCAAACTCCAAGTTGTGCGAGTTTATCATGAAGTAGGCAATATTATTAAAATAGTTAATTTGAATAAGAAAATAAGTCGAGTTGAGTTTCATATTTGGCGATGCGTTTTGATACAGTATTTGCATAAACATAATCATGCACATTTTATACATATCTTCACAAGAATTTAGCTATATGAACTTCATTTATTCAATACGGGCAGGCATTCAAAGAGGCAAAATTATCTTCTCTGGAAGATTGAGACCAGTTCAGCGCAACTAAAAAGGCTGTTGTTGAACAAATAACAAATATGACGACAAATTTGATTAAATATTTGTTAAAGTGGGGATAAATGCAATCTCTGAGTTTTTGCACGGTGTTCAGTAAAAATTACTTCAATGTGATTAAACTTTGTACAACAAATAATTATTCACTTAAAAATTACTGTTCTAGATAGTTAAGTATATAGAAAATCTGTGTTCTGTCAATTTTTCAATATTAATTCAGAAAAATCTACTAAAATTACTATTTTGAAAATTATAGAAGAAATTTAAATCTTTATTTATTCCTCCAATCTAGTATAGTAATTTTTAGTAAAAAAATGTTTTCTTAATGTAGAATTTTATACTGTTAAGATATTGCGGTTGCTGTAAAATTGCTAGATTGTTAGAAATAATTGATGCTTTTGTAGAGCATAAGTAAATATTTTCAAAACTTGTTAATTTTATCTGTACTGTACGGTATTAAAAATTGAATTTTTTAAGTTTATAACTATTCAACAAAATTTGCAGCAAATATTTTTGAGTTGCTACTTGATTTGCAGTTTATCACTTTTTCAACGCTTCATTATTTCTCCAATCTCCTCATAAAGATCAGGCAATTGATTTTAATTATCCACACGGATTAAAAACTATTATAACTTTTTACATAGATCACAACTAGATTCATAAATCAGAGATCATGAATAGATTCATAAATGATTCAGTAATTTGTATTAGAAGTTAAATAAATTTTAATAGATTTTCATTTAGCATACATGATTTCATTTTATTCGCTAAATACCAAATGCATTTATTCATAAGTTTCTCACGCCGAATCATAATCGCATATTCCAAATATTTGCAATTTGTTAAATCATCTGGAACATTGTTTTGAACACGCGTTGAATTATGAAATGTAAATTAAACACGAAGATTATGTCGATAATCTACGACGAGATCATTCAACTGATTAGACAAACTTTATCATCAATATTAAATTACAATTATCTTATTTGTTTAATTCGGCGATAATAATTGAATTTACTAACTGAATTGAAAAACACAAGCGAGATTATGAGTTAAACTCGTAAAATTTTCAAACATGCCGGAATAGGAAAATACATTGAAAATCCGACTTTTTTGTTTTCGTTGCAACGAGAAAATACTGCGCTAAAAGGAAATACGATTAAGTGGGGACACCCTATACATTAAACTTTGCTTTAAATTTGACTGCGAAATACGAGCGTAGTTTAATGGTTGACCTCAGCTGGCGGGGTCATTCCCTCCCTTTTCCGCCATTCTCGTTTCCTTCCCTAGCTAAAATGCTGTTACCACTACCACTACTCCTGCTATCACCACCACGAGAAAACTGTATTCGACGTTAACTTGGCCCACAGTGTACAAACATATTTGTCCATTGCCCATAGTTTGCAATTCAAAATAAAATTTTTGTTGTTGTTTACTAGTTTATAGTTTATGTTAATAGTTCATAGTTTTTCAACAAAGTTAGGTTTCTAAATCTGCATTTTGGATGCAATAAAAATGTCTGTCGAATTTGATAAATAAATAGTAGGATAAATGTTATATGAAACATGAAATCGCAATAATTTATTTTCATTTAATTTGTACTGGCAGTAAAACAAGTATTACAGTAAAAATAAATGCAAAAAATATTAGTTAATATTATTTCTTTTATTAAAAATGTTAGAAAAAATAGTCAAAAGAAATAAAACATAATCTTTTGAGCAAACTACAAACAAAACAAAGTTGAATCATCGTTTTGATGTATCTTTTAATTTTGACCTACTTTTTCATGAGTAATTCCTTTCTTACGGCTTTTATTCGGACAATTATAATTCCGCAGCTCAAAATTATGCGACATGACAAGATTAAAAAAATGTTTTTACTGTTAATGTTTAAAGGCGTATACGTGAAAAATATGCTATGTGAGTTTTATATCACTACTAACTGAATTGCCGGCTTCGCCCGGGCAAAAATTTTATGAACTTCTAAAGATCAAATGTACATATATCGCAAAAATACAAATACACCTACGGCATCTTGAAGACCCAAGGCTATGTTCCCTCAAAATTTGGTGGAAATTGGTTCAGTAGATTTTACGTGATTGTCATACAAACAAACAAATTCCTACTAGGAATTAAGGTAGTACTGACATTAAAGCAAAATAGTCAGAATTGTATGAACATTTGTAAACCTCTTAGATAACTCTAGTTTCTACAATCTCTCAAAATTTCAAGATGATTGACTATCCCAAAGACCAGACATAACTTATATTTTAATTATAAAATTAGTTATATTTTAATTTCATAATTAAAATATAAGTTATGAACATAATGAATAAAAAGTTAAAAGGATAAAAATCAAAACAGTTGACTTATTTTAGTTTTTTAGTTTACTTATTATTCATGGTCAAATGTTGAAAAAATACACTTTTGGCCACTTTTAAGAAAACCCTGTTTCTTAGAAAGGTAATTCATAATGTTATTGTTATTTAATTTTTATACAAAATTGAAATAAAAGTGGACTTAAACAATAAATACTTTGATTGCTTATAAGAACCCTAAAAATACGCTACTTAACAATAGATCCATTTTAAACAAAATGTTCCCAGTTAAAAAGCAAAGTTCGGATTGATAAAGTCCGGGTTTATCTGGTTATGGGTAAGCTTGGACTGGGCCAAGGTAGGCCCAACGTTGTATAATTTGTCATAAGGTTGGAAAATAAGGCCAATTTAGGTCCTAGCTAGGGCCATATTGAGGCTCATTACGGGTATGAAACGCTTACCTTTACATCGCATGTATAGGGATATACATTTAATTAGAAGTCTTCGTAGAACATTGTGCAAAATGTTCAACTTTCACGTTGGGGATTTAAGTTTAATTCGCTATAACCAATTTGTTCACAAATATTTTATGTAAATTTTAACTAAATCCTGATGTGCCTACTGAGGTCTTATTTAGGCGGATATTGGGATATATTTTATAAATTATTTTTCGTTGTCTAATACAATATCATAACATTATTATTTCAGTACATAGTTCTTTAATATTTATTATCTTGCTTCGGAGGTAAATTTAATTCATATTACGAATGTTGAATCCGGTTAAATATGTAATCCCATTTTCACAGTTCAGTTACCGACTACGAAATGTGCTTTATTAATGAAGATCGTTATTATAATGCATAGCATGTATCTTTTATTATATAATCGTTGTTTGCTTTATAGTAGAAAAAACTGAATATGAAGTTAGAATAGTATTTATCATATGCATATAATAATTCTTGCGTTCAAGAATTATTATGTGCTATAAACATGTTAGAGTGGACTTTTTATTTTGGGAGTCTGAATCTTCATATGAATTATAAATGTTGCTTATTTATTATGTGGAAATATTACACGTTTTCATTATTTATAACTAATAAACAAATGACTATCACTATAATTACGTACAATTGTTTAATCGGAATATATAATAAAAATTAATTCAATAAAATAAAATACTTCAATTTAATTTGTCATATATAGAAAAATTGTTAATAATTCAAACGCAACCAAAATTATTATCAATACATGAATAATTTATGCTTTCCAAATTAGATCTTGTACAGAAAAATAATTACAATTACATTGCAATCACATGATACGAAACTTAATACAATATTCTAGTCATAAAGATTCATTAAACTTCAGTAATTACGTGGTACTAGAAAATTAGTAAAATTTTCTCTATTCACTTGAACAATATGAAACTTTTGATCGCCTTTGGAAATTTCATCTCAAGTCATATTGAATGTTTGGAGTAATTACAATACCACATTGCTTTGAAATTCATTTAAGTTGATCTAACTTCGCTTTATATTTGATTTTATTAAGATATAAACTGTTTTTCATGAATGTGTATCTTTAATCAAATATTTTATTGTATATTTTGTTTCCGAAAATTAAAAAACTATCATTAAAAGATTGTGCTGTTTCAAAACATTCAAAGTTATTCTTCATCCAATAATAAATAAAATGCGTTTTTGCTTTTTTTCAAGTTATCATAGATTTTCAATTTTGATTTTGTTTGTGTAGAAAACATATAACGTAACAAGCAAAAAACATCTAAAATATTATATTCCCAGATAAAATGTATATACATGCTGGTATAAACGATTGCATGTGCGTCATATATGTAGCGTATATAATATACAGTTTGACAAAAAATTGTTTATATATAATTTTTTGTCAAAATTTGACATTTCATATTTTCAGAAAAAGAGTTTTATTATTAGTATTTATGCTTTATTAATAAAAATATCTAAATGAAAGTTATATCTAATATGATATTACTGAAAGTATACTTATATCAGTCTGAACTAGAATATCAAATCAAGTTTTTGCATGATGAAATGTTATTTTTAGTCATATTGATTATCGTTTGTTTCTCCCCATAAAAACCACATGCAAGTCACCATTAGAGCTGCAACAATTCTATTTGCTTTAAAATGTATGATTATTAGGAAGTTACATGATTTGATAATAAAAACATTTCCACACGTGTAGAGCCATATTCGCATATCAGAATAGACATACCAATGACCGATGAATATGCGGGCCTACGAACCTAGAGTTGGTTAAGCATGAATAATTTACCGAGGGTGGATTCGTGCGGAATAAAATTCAAGTACTTTGATCATGTGGTATCACGTTTCAAACATACTTTGAGGTACAGATTTCAAGTTATGCGAGTAAAGACATGACTATATATCGTAAGCGAGAATGGTCTTTCTTGATTCTTATAATAAGTAATATATAAATGTATTAAGTGGAAAACACAATTTACATTTCATTCAATGTTATTATTATTATTTATTCAAAGTATCTAATATAATCCGTATTTTCCAGATATCAGTAGTGATGAAGAGTTAACATAGTTATCGGTATTATATGTTATAAAAATGATCACAAAACTACAAGTAACAGTTTTTCATAATTTTATACGTATTTTATATATTTTTAAATAAGTTCCCGAGTCTCCATAAATATTTAAAATGTCTAAGAAATTATTGAAGTTTTAAGTTTTTTAATTAGTAAAATTGTAAAATATTGTACTGCTTATTTTACTAAATATGATACTGCTATAGCAAAATGTATTAAAAGTTCATACCATTTTTAGTACTTTATTTTTCGTGTATTCTTGTGGATGTGGATAAATGTCTCAACAAATTTTGGTGAAGGGCTCCATCGAAATTTTGAATAAGCGCACGTATATTCAAAATACTCTACTTAATTATTTGAAAAAATAACATAACTAATATTGTTTTTACGTACAATACAAAAACTTATGAAAATTGTATAACATATTCTGAAGATTAATTAATTAATATACAATGTCAACATTAAATTTATTATACAATGAAAAATTAAATATTAAATATTATGTATAGTATAACATCTAGAAAATACTGAAATCGGTAGTAAAATATGGATCGATAGTTTGGAGACATTTTATTGACTCATTATAATACAGTGAACATACAAATGGGGGTGTGTTACAATATAACCTATTAACTGACTGTTACATTGTGATCCTGGTATAAAAGATATTTCTCACCTTTTAAGTACATAAATTATTCTCTGCTGCATAATATAAAATGTATAAGATTTAACATACTACTAATACATCTCCTAAATAATGTATAAATATGTTAATAAGGAAGTGAACTGAATTTCGAACAAAGAGGTCAGAAAATGCGCACCTATATTCTGTGATTAATATTTCATGCTAACTTTATTCATACTAAAATGGTGAATTATCAACGAATTAGTTCATACAATTATTTTAATTTTAGTATTGATTAGATCAAGCCCGAGCCTCGTGTTTATCATAGCTATGTTACACCAAACAACATTTTGAAAATAGTATCAGTTCTCAAATTCAAAAATGCATTACAAATGTGAAAGATCTTGAAAAATTTGATATTTCATGAAAAATCGAAAATTCTTACGAAATTGGAAAATTCAGAGAAATTTCGAAACTCCGAAATATACGCAAAAAGGAAGATGAAATCGAAGTTTAAAAATGCAAGGAAAAGGGATTACCGATCATGTCCCATGTTATCTACGATATTTTTTTTACGAGGAATACACTCTCCGTATGAGATTGTTAGAGAAACAGTATAAATAGTATTTTATACACAGTAAAAAAAATCTCGTGCCAGTGTAAAAGTGTAAAAATTTCGGTGTAATTTTTTACACCCAAAGGTGTAAATATATCTAAAGTGTAATTATGATTGGCTGTTGGTACACTGATCGGTGTACAATTAACACTTTTTAGACATTAATTTGTATTTTTACACGAAATCGTGTAAATATTTAAATATTTTTTTTACTGTGTACATTATTAGATCGTAAATTTGAATATCTGCATTTTGTATGTTCAAGAAACAGTCTAGATTGTAGTTTTACTTTATTTGAAGATGCGTGATAATTAGGTTAGATGGCCGGAAAATGACTGATCTACTCATATTGTTCATGAATAATTTAAACATAAATGTTATTAATTAATAAAAAAGGAAAATATTGATTTTTGTGACGGAAAAGCATTCACATTGCACTTTAAAATGCTTTAAGGTTACGTTTTCCAGCGAATTATCCGCGCTTGCGCGTCTAATACAATGAAATCGACTGTGGATCTAATGACGTAGATCGTAATTTTTTCAAGCTAGATTTTTAAAATACCTATTAATCAAACAGCAATTTACAATTAACGATCTAGATTTTTATTTTAACAATCTATTTGGATGAGTGTAAGCTATTTTCCAAAAAGTCCCTAGAGTAGTCCCCCTGCGATTTCTCTCCCTGAATGATGAAAAAATTAATAATTCATGAAAGGGCCAAAATTTCATGGAAATGACATAAATTCACCAAAATGTTTATAATTCGCTACAAAATATAAAGGTCATAAAAAATCATTAATGCGTAATTATGAAATTCACATGAATTTAATTAAAATGATATAATACTAATAATGCATTTTCAGGTTTTCCACGAATTTTGGACTATTTTCGCTTTTTATCAGTTTTCGATTTTTTCGAGAAAAAAAATATCGGTGAATAAAATTTTATTAATTTTCGACCGATAGTTCTAGTATTACATAAATATGTGAAACACACAGCAAAAACAAATGTTTTAATTTAAACTTTTTTATAGCAGTTTTTAAAACATTTGCAAAGAAGTGTTTTAAGTTTTAACCTATCTTTTTAACATTGGATAAAACACTTCTTTTTATAGTGTACACCCAAGTAAAACTCGATCGGGCTGCAGTATGACTTGAGTAAGCTTTCGCCTGGGCCCGTTAGGGCGACGTCGCCTCGTAAGGCCCAGATGAATGACTGGTGTTACAGCTATACTGCAGCCCGATCGATTTTGCCTACATTATAATAGTAAATTATACTACTGGAATCATAAGTAAAGACTTCAGTCTCCTCGACGTCTCCTGAATGTTTAATTGTTTACATGCCGCCTTAGCTGATCAACTATATCTTACGCAATGACTGCACGGTAACAACTCAGAAATTGCCAAATGTAATTACTCAATTATTTATACATCCAAAGAAAGGTTTAGTTGAATCAACTAAAATTTTATTTCTTTTAACGAAATATTTATTGAAAATAAATAAAGTGTAGTTGTTTTAACTCTAATTTTTACTTGTTTTAAATAATCCTTTTTGTGAGTGTACGAAATGTGATAAATATATTAATTTTTATTCTGAATTCTAAGAACAAATGAGAAATTTGTACTGAGCCAAAAATTTGGTACTACTAATTATATCGAATAGTGATTTTTGTCTCTTACTATTTTTGAATTTATATTACAACTTATGAAATATAATTACTGTAACCAAATAATATAGTCTTTTTAACTATAATATTTTATTAATTAGTAAACGATTGACTTTTGTTCTTGACGAAAAACAAAACATAACCAATCCTCACACCATCTCGAAACTATTTTCGAACATTTGAGCGCTCTGTTTCGTTTTTTTTATTAGTATTGCAATAAAGATAAATTGTGGATGTGATAATTATTTATTTATGGTTTAAAATTTAGTTAATTCTAAATCTTACTATATTTTATAGTTTTAATAACTTTTTTTATTTAAAGTATTTCCAATTATAATTTTATTATTTCAACCATAAATATTATTAAACTAAATATAAATATAGTTCTTGTAACAATTTTTGTTTAACTATATTTTTATGGTAATAACAAACATGAAAATTTCCCTCAGTGTGTTTTTATTCTGCATGATATGGAATCAAATTATAAAACAATTCATTTTGTCATTTTAATTTTGTGAAATTTGTACATATAACTTAATTTTATAATCAAAGTAATGGTTCTTTGAAATTCAATTACTTTTCAGATACTTTCAGAATTAAAATTAATGTTTTTCTAATTGTTCACCAATATCAACGAATCTTTTCAATGACTGTCATGAAAATATCTTTTTGTAAAATGAATATATAAATTTAAAATTTAACAATTTAGTATTGCTATAAATATTTAGTATAAATGTATTTAATTAAGTAATAGTCTTGCCCATCTAACAACGTATTTACTTACCGCTTTGCTAAGAGCGGTAAGTAAATAGGGTACGTATTGTGTAAATATTAATTAATATATATAACGGAGAAAATATAGACGCGATTAGAATGATATTGAATGCATATTTAGTAATAAGTGATTTTTTTAAGTTTCAAAAATTATCTAATTAAGTTTTTCTTTTTGTTACTTTGATACACTGAGAGAAAATATCTTGCTAAATATACTATAGTATTTTTTATTAACTGAAAATATACTTTAAATCTTGAATTAATTGTTATATACAGTATTGCAAATTTAGTTATTGAAAGGATGTTTTGCTATTTTTTATTTTAAATGCCATACAGTATTGCACTTGACTATTTTTGTTGTAAAATAATTGATCTACTTTTTTCATTAGTTATTTTAACAATGTCAAAACAAACGTTTTTTTTTAATATTGTAATACTTAATTACTTATTATTTATAAATAATCGATTATACATATATAGCACACAAATATATAATAGCAAACACTTACATGAATATGCGCTAACAATAATACTACTCGCGAACATTAGTACCACTTTCGAAAAAGCGCCACGCCACCTAGCGGCCATTAGTTTGATGAAATTCAAAATAAAAGCGTGAGTCAAATTACACTAAAAATAATTTGGTAACGTGACTTGACTAATGCGGAATGTGGTTCTATTACAAGCATTAGCGCGGCGCCACTTCATTTTGTTCATCGTTTTTCTAATTTAATTCTTGAATTTAATTTTTTCGACGCATTTAATTGTAAGTATTGTTGTGAATAGATACCTAAAGAAATATACTTTGTCTAAACAATATTGTCAAACATAGTTTATAATATATAAAGCAGAATTAATGCTTTATCTCAAGTGGGAACGCAACGCTCCCACTCGAGAGGCACAACAAATATACCGCTAAATAGTTTGCCTGTGCAGCAAAAAGAGGAAGGACAGTGTACAGGCACTGCTTTTAAGACTTCTGTATTGCACGAGAATGTTATCAAATTGTTTCCAGTGTAGTATTACATTCTCAAATTAAAAAAATATATAATTTGTAATGAATTCGACAATTAAACGAAAAATGCCCCTATTTGATACTTCCCTGCATTGCCGAAAATCTATCCATTTTATGCGATATCGATAATTCAGGTTTCGCGGAATTCGAGTGATTGTCAAGTGATTCTTGGATATTGAGGATGTTGCGATTATCGTATGGGTGAGAGAATGAAACGCCAAAATCAGTGTGTCTCGAAACATGAGAAACAACACTTTTCAAGAGAAATTTGAGTTATACACTGTAAAACTTCTATTTTTTGAAACGTTCTACAAGAATTAAACGTTCTACATAGAACGTATACAAGTGTTTTTAATGTTTAAAATGTTTTTTAGGAAACGCATTATACGATTTCTTAGAGAAAACACTTTAAAACGTTCTAAAAAAGCTTCAAAACCGTTCTGATCAGAACGCTTGTATTTACAGTGTATTTATTGAGAAAATATATATGTCTTATAATGTTATATAATTGAAAGTTTATGTAACAAAATTTATTCTTTTTGATTTGGTGAGTTAGATACGAGAACGCTGACAAATTATTAATATAACAGAACGTGTAATTTATTTCTCTTTTATAGCCACGAGGCATAGTGATTGACAAAATTAAGTGTTTTGAGTAGAAATTGTCATATAGTCAAACATAATTTACGTAAAACCTCGGTGAGCAATGATTCTCAATTATTTATTTGTGTGTTATGTAGTTCATATTGTATTACTTTCTTCTCTTTCCTTCTTTTGTTTAAATATAGATAACAGGTTTTTGTATTTTCTGATAGTTCAACTTTATCTTGACAAACTCCATCGAGGAGAGGAAATAATAAATGGGAGATTTCGACAATAAGGGATGATTTTTTCTCAATCCAAAAATTCCACACCAATAACATCAAACCACATGATCGGATAACGGACTGAAAAATCAAGGACACCAAAACGTTAAACTTTCTCGATTCGATATTTCTGTTTGGATCTAATCGAGTTACGTTTATTTATTTTGACTTAGTTGAGAAAAAAAGAGAAATCTTTACAAATTCTAAAATATTTTTAAAGTTATTTTGAGAAAGAATGATTTTAATTATAAAATAAAATTGATATATTGTTAACGTTGTTATGTTTTATTGTATAAAAGTTAAATTGTAAATTTAATGAAACATTACTAAAAATGCGATGTGTTGCAAGTTAAACATATTAAAAAAACGCGATACTGATATAAATGGTAATATATTATAAAGTCAATTCTTACACGGAAAGCGAAATCGAGGAAAAATAGTTTGACAACTGCTGACAATATAAAAGCGTAGGCGGTAAATTTTTAGTTTTGACGTTAGAGTGAAAAAAACTCGAGCGTCAAGGGAAAATACCGTGGGAGTCAAGAAATTAAACTTCAACTTGCATTTAAGAAAAAAAAACCAACCAAATTGATACTTTCATACCATAACCTTTGGAGTTATTAAAGGTTTTCATTCAAATTATTTTATTTTTGTATATGTCTAATCGGTGCCGTGGTGAGTTTGACCGTGATGAGGTAACAGACAAACAGACAAACAGACAAACAGACCGACGCCTTAGTCGAAGAAGGGGATATCTCAATTTTTTTGTACAAAAGGGGATATCTCAGATTTTTTGTACAAAAGGGGATATCTCAAATTTTATTGTAAAAGGGGATATCTCAAACTTTCCTTGTAGAAGGGGATATCTGAAATTTTTGAAATTAATGGAAATTAAATATTTAATAAAATTCTTTAA
>JABFPJ010005052.1:0-12725 GCA_022817425.1 Gryon sp. ZL-2020
TCAGATTTTAAATTAATTGTATGATTATGATATTTTTTAATGTTTAACATTTCTGATATTTTCCTTTTTTGTTCATCTATTTCAAAATCTATTATTTTTACTTGATCAAATTTTATGTTATGTGTTGTTACTAAATGTTACTAAATGTTACTAAACTACGATTAGGTAAATATCAAATAATTACTATGTAAAAATATGTAAAGACAAAAACATAACCTTATAACCGAAAAGACAAAAAATTATAAACAACAAATAAATAATTGATATGATTTATTATAAATGTAAAAGTCTATATATTGTTAACAGTAATAATTAAAAAATATACTGTTATTGAAAATTTATATTTGCAAAAAATAAAACTTTTACACATGATTGTTTATAAGAATCCTAAAAATACACTACCTAACGATAGTTCAACCTTAAAAAGATCGTTTTGAAATATATGCGTATAAATATAAAGACCGTCTCTAGCAAAAACTTGTTTATCAAAATATGAGCAAAAATGGTTGGAATATGATAAGAAAAAATAAAATGTACGTAACCATACTCTTACATTCATTTGTGTATGAACTGTCAAAAAATAGTTATAATATTTCCATCAAATAATGATCGGATATTGTCTCACTTATCAATCATTTTTTACTAGAATGGAATTTTGACTGATTATCAAGTTTTTTTTATATTTTGATAAACAATTGTTTACTTGGGATTTCACAGAACTTCTGTGGTATTCATATTTTTCAATAGTTTGACATTAACGTTCATAATTAGTTTTCGTTTAAATAACACGAATTTTAACTAATTTTTCGTAGTAAACTGGGAATTACTTTCATTCATAAATATAAAGATTTATAGTATTTGAAATTGATGAATTGTTTCAGAATTATTTTAAGGAATTTAATATGAATAATTTAGTATATAATAATAAAACAATATTTGATTATAAGATAACATACGTAACATGCAAGACATGTAACCATACACCAAAAAAACAATTTTTTTTCTCATACGTGCATCGAAAACACGGAATGATAGAATGTTACTTTCCCTCACTTTCCAATAAGGGGAAGAATAGTATAGTATATTTTACAGGGAAATGAAAAAAGAAATTCGCTACCGAGTGCGAAGTTACAAAATATTTTATAATACTTAATATAACGATTCCAACATAATGTGATTTTTCTACTTATTTTAGATATGTTAAATAAACTTCAAAGGCTTCCACAAAATCAACCTTATTCTTTATTTACACTAATGTTATTACACTTTTCACGAGTTTTTGGTACAAGAGAATTTGGTATAAATTGTATAAAATAATTGAAATATTATGCAGTCACAAAAATAATATTTTTGTGAAATCTTGTTAAAAATCTCCTGTTACCGTGATTTAACATTGAAAAACCTATTTCTACCTTTTTTTCCATAGATTTACAAAGTCACGTTGACCGGTACTGAAGTCACGATAGAAGGTACTTTTACCTTAAAAAAGATCAACCAATTATATACCCAATTGCAAGATGAAAGCTGACATTTTTTGGTCGAGTGTGGAAACCTCCAACTTTACGATTTCATTGCATCAATTATACGTTTGGAAAATTATTAATACTTAAACCATGATGCGCATGATATTTTTCTTAATACATACGTGCGTGTATGTACAACTGTACTTTTCTTATTCACTTGTTACGAATAAATAACATCTAGACCACAAGTAGGGATGAGTTATTGTATATTAGTACTGCAAAAATGCGCAATCATACGTAATAGTCTATTTCCCTCCCTTACTACAGATTATAATAAAGCCTCTAATAATTGTATATTACTGCTTCTGTTATGCATCAATATATTTATTTCTGTTGATTGTTGGTTTAGTTATGTGTATTTTTATATTTAGTATTTAGTTTCCTTTTTCTATTGCTTGTTCATAAAAGATTTCATTAATGATATATATTTTGTCGTTTAAAAATTTTAAAATAACAGATATTTACAAATGCCACAAGATATTGCAAATGAATCTGAAAAATTGATTGAGTATTCGCTCATTAAATAAAATAATTAAATTAAATAAATTAAACTCAATGAAAATTTAACTAACTAAATTACAAACTAAAAAGATTATATTAATTTATTTATTCTATGTACTTTAAACTGCAATTTGTATTAACGAGTTTTTTTTCAATGTTATGCTTGATTTTAATCTTATATTTACTAAAAATATTCAAAAAACACGTATCCACGCAAAAATTTTGTTTCTGTATAAACTCATAATTTGATAACTCTAATTATATTAAATGGCATAATTCATTCTACACTGAAATTATCATTATTGTGTGTTATTTGATGAGATCAAACAACGTATCATGCAGCAAATTTTCTGTAAATGTTTATCAAACCATTCACGCAAGGCTCTGAAAAATCAACGCATAAAATGGCAAATGCATTTGAAATTGAGAAGCCGTTAAATGAATAACTCATTACGGAAGCAAACTTCACGATCATGCGCAACAAAATAACCATGAAATACAAATGAAGTCAGACATTTACGTAACGATAAACATAAAACAAGAGTGATAGTCGAAAAACGATAATCACGTAATTGGCATCGAATCGCGTAATTTCATCGGTATTCTCGGTATAAACAAGGTGAAAAAATTAACGATAAAGTTGACGTTCATTCGTTGGACAAATGAGTGCACGTTCATTAAATTGGTTTTGTTTAATAAGACATAAGTGCAGGCCGCAGATTGCACAAGCAGTCGTGCGATTTAATCACTTGAAATAAGGTCGTTGCAAGTGGGACCGATCGACGTTGTAGCAAAATTCATCGCCGATCGCTATAAGAAAATGGCCTCGATGGACAACCCGATCGACGATGGCCGTTCACCGCGGTGTAAAAGGTTTAATCAACACGTCGGCGCCTTTGTCGGTATGTCGAATCGAATAAAAGCGATAACGAGTTGATCCAATTATTAATGTATTCAAAAAAAATATTTACAAGCAAAAAAGAATGGCACTTAAATCTTTAATCAAACCAATTTGTTTTGGTTCGTGTAATCGCATCGTTTTCTTGTTTTACTTTCTGATCCAAAGGCTTCTTTAGGTTAACATGAGAAACCTTATTTATCTGACGGATCTCGTTTGTCAAAAAGAATTGAGATAAGCACTATTATTAAAAAGCACCTCGTTAATATTATTTCTAATTGACAGAGATTTTATAAATATTACAAATCATCAAATTTTTTGTCAGTAAATGTTTAAATTTAAAACTGCTTAATTAATTTGACGTCGGACACATAATGTTAATAATAATATTTAAATAGTAATTTGAGACATTTGAACGTTCAACATTTGTTTACGGAAGGATTATACGTAGACACTATTACGTTTCTTAAGGTAGAAAATTCGCTATGGGCCGTGTAATTAAGGTTCCAACTTAAAAGTGTATATAATTATTTAGCATTAATAACATTATTATAAATTTGTATTCTACATTAAAATTGAAGTGTTTGAATCATTTTAGGCGTCATTTGCCTATAATGTTCCAAATATTTCTTTAAAAATTAAAATATATGTCAATCAGTGTACTTTTAGATAAATTTGAGCAGAGATCACCGATATGAATTTAAAAAAAAATTGTGTATTAATTTCTTTTTCCCAAATAGCAAATCTTGTATGTTGACGTTTCGAAATACTTTTATTTCCTCATCAGAACTGAGATTTATTTGTAATTTTCTTTGTAACATACAAGACTTTTTATTTGGGAAAAAGAAATTAACACATAAAAATTGAAAAAGGAATAACACCAAATCTATCCTCTTTATAATTAATAATTAATAACAAAATTTTGATTTTTTTAATCTATATGTAGTTTTATATGAAAATGCAGTCAGTATTCATTAGAAAAAACTCCAAATTACACTGAAGCATTTAAAAAATTAATAATTTTCAAGATTTTATATCGGTTTACTCCTACTTAAATTTATCCAAAAATACACTAACTTGCAGATATTTTGATTATTCAATGAAAAAAAAATTTGGTAGATCAGCATTTGCAGGTACATAAAAGCTGATATTAGTGGCAATATAATATAGGTTTATGTTAAAAAAAACTTATCAAATGACGCTTAAATTTGATACAATTACTTTGATTTTAATATAGAATAAGATTTTATAATATTTTTATTAATGCTGAGTAACTATTTACACTTTTAACTTGGAACCCTAATTATACGGCCCGTTGCGGATCTTCTACCTTAATATATTATATTTTGTATCTTTTTATTTTTCACGTTTGCATTAAAATGTAAAGTTTTTGAAGGTCTTCTATTTTGTATTCTTATTAGTAGTATTGCTAATATAAAAGTATTATTTTAGTTTTATTATTAATAATTAAAACATTTGTTTTAAAATAATACAGTTTTTCAATCGCGTTTTTGTTGTAAGAGTATATTCGATATAAACTTGAATATTCGATAAAAACTGTATTGAATTAAATTGAAGGTTAAATAAAAACATTTTTCATAAAACTTTATGATAAAATATCGAAAAACTTTGTTGGCGTCATAAATATTTTATGACGTTTTAATTAAAAATGATTCATTACATCTTTACTCCCATAGAAGAAGTCACTATTAAAAAATTCTGTTTGCAAATCTCACACTTGTATTCTTAACATTACACAATTTTGAATTCATCATACGCGAAAAATATTGCATTTATACACATAAACAAGTGGGATTAGTGGTATATTATGTAAGGAAAGTCGGAAGTAACTGATGTTCGTTTTTTTGAAATTAGCGGCAGATTTTGCTTTCGCGGGAAATCTGTCTTAAATGGCTTACTCCGGCTCGTGATGCATGCAATACTTTTTGTAACTAGCCCAGCAAACGTAAAATTTTTGAACCTTATTAAGAATATTTATGTTTAAAAAGTTTCAATTATGATTTGTGCAAAATGATAGAATATTTTTAAACTAAACTTTTACTTAATAAATTCTAAAAAGTTCCAATATTTCTTTATAAGTTTATAAATGTTTTAACAATTTTCTAAATGTCTTAAAATGTTTTAAAAAGTTTGATTACTCTCCTTCAATACTGAAAGTTATTTAAAATGATTGAAAATTATTGAATTTGTCTCGTAATGAATAAAGGTATTTATAGAAATTATAAAAATGATTAGGAACTTTCAGAAATATTTTGAAACTTTTTAAAATTTATTGAATTAATATCAAATCTAAAAAATGTTTTAAATTTTGCACAAATCGTAAGAAAAACTTTTTAAACTAAAATATTCTCAATACAGCTCAAAAATTTCACGTTTGCTGGGAGGGGATTAATAAATGTAAAATGAAAATAATGTTCTAAAAATTGTTTACATTTAAAATAAGTAAATATAAAATGTAAAATGTAAACAGTGAAAATTAAAAATTAAAAACTAAAAAATAAAAATTGAAATATGAAATATTAAAAAATTAAATAATAAAATGGAAAGTAAAAACATAAGAATGTATTAAAAGATGTACAAAAGACAAAATGTACAAAGTGGAAAATGTATCGCTTAAAATAAAAGAAATACAAATATAATTTTGTTATGTTTTTATTAGTTTATTACTAGTAAGATTGAGTACTTAATTTGTTTCAACTAAGATAAAAATTAAATGTTATTTTTGTTTTCCATTTACGCAATTTTATTTCGGGAATCTATATTGCGTTACTATAAACAACAGTGGTATCCAAAAATAATTTGTATCCTATACTTTAAAGAATAACAAAGATTTGTATAGCGAAACACAACGAAAAATTAAATGCGAAGATAGAAAACATGGAAATTTATTTAATTGGATATTAATTATTCCAGCATCTTTGGGTGGCTTTGCACTCGGAACTGCAATCGGCTGGTATTCTAAGGCGGCCAGTGTATTGAAAAACACGCTTACGAATGGCAGTGTGACAGAAATAAATCTCGTGGGAGGTGGACTTTACATTGGTGCAACTTGCGGCGCAATGTTTTTGCCATTTCTCCTGAAAACTTTTAGTCATATTACTCTCATGATTTTGACAATTCCACTTTTCACTGTTGGATGGAGTTTCATTTGCTATGCCGAACAAAAAGCAAGTTCTTTCAAATTAAGTTTTACTTCAATTTCATTTCAAAATGAGATTAGAAAAGATATACTATGAACATTTTGCTGTAATGTGTAACCTTAATAAATTATAGATTTACTGATAGAATTCAGAAAACCCGATATATATAAAGTTGTTGTATAAGATTACATATTATTATAATATAAATTTGATGAATTTCACTTGTATGAAACTTAAGAAATACACTATTTTAAGCCTTTTACACTAAAGAGTGGCCAATTTAGTCGTCCCATAAATTTTGTTATGAACTTATATAAATAGTAATAATAATAATATAATGACGAACAGTAACAGTAATGGTATTATTGCAAAACGCAATTCTGTTTCTTTTCCAATTGAATAAATATAGTCGTTGAAATACAAATTGCTGAAACATTATAACATTTATATATTTAAATAATTTACTTTGATGTTTACTTTTTTATATAACTATGTCTCATAATTGTTTGCTTTTTTAATGATTAAAACTTCTCGACACACATTTTTATATCTATTTTATAATGCTACAAAATACGTTTCTTGAATATTTGACGGTTCTTTTATTAAATTAATATCAACATATTTGAACAATTTTTTCAGATACATTTACTCATAATTGGTCGAGTGATTTGTGGAATTTGTGGAGCTTTACACAGCATTGTGGCTCCGCTTTATATATCGGAAATTGCAGACAAAGATATTCGAGGCAGGCTGTTGACTTTTTTTCATTTACTTGTAAACTGTGGAATTCTCTATGCGTATTTAATCGCGCATATTATCGACGAGGACGAAACGATATTCCGATATAGTGTGATTTGTTGGATGTCTTCTATTCTCATAACTATGGTCGCTTTTCTTCCGGAAAGTCCTATCTGCCTTTTGAACAAAGCGGATGAACATGCTGCTTATCAGACTTTGAAGTGTTTCAAAGCTAAATATCTGATAACCGATGAAATAATGGAACTCAAGATGTTTGTCCAAGCTACTCCTCGAGTAAGTATTTTAATTAAGCATTTAACTTTGATCATAAATAAAGACGTAAACTCTACCGTTAAAATACACGACGTTATTTTAACTCATACTTCAGTATAAGAAAAATCGGATTTTAAAATTCTTTCAAAGTATATTACATTGTATAAAATGTCCAGATTCATGAATATTAAAAGAAATATAATTAATTTTACAGAATGTCTACAAGTTATTGACAAATTGTCAAGTTCAAAAATCAATGTTTGCATGTCTGTGGATCATAATTATACAACATCTAAGTGGTATTAATATCATGATTCCGAATGCTCTGATGATTTTCAATATTGGAGGCTCCGGAGACATGACCGGAAGTCAGCAGACTGTCGTAATTGGTGCTGTCCAGATTGTTTCCTGTATTCTTGCAATGATTCTAGTCGATATTATTGGACGAAGGGTTTTATTCACAATGTCTTCTATATCGGTGGGAATACTTTTACAACTTCTTGGTATGAAATCATATTTCAAAATTATATTAAATATATTAGTTTTATTTCGAAGATCCTAGTAAAAACTAAATTCAGGTTACTGCTTAAATTGAATTTTAATATTCATATAAGCAACACAAGTGGGAACGTTTAAAGTTCTATATATGACTGAACCTAATTAGACTTTTACTACTGGATACAATATTCGTAATATTTTTAATTCTTGAAGAGCGGGCAGTAATATTAATTATTTTTTAAATATTTGTCAAGACATAAAAAGAAGCGCCCGCGCATTTCAGAAAAAATGCTAATTTTGAAATATATAATATTGAATCGTTTGTTGTCATATATTTCAAACATATAATGTTAAACATACTTCTTCATTATTTTTAATGGCAATTTTTGTTTAATAATCGTTTGCATGATAATTTTTAATTTTTGTTTAAGCATATTGTAGTAACAATTTATTTTGAAAAAATATTTTGAAAATAAATCTATATTATTTACAGATATATATTGATATAAGCAATAATTGTCTCCATTTTTTTACACATAGGTGTATTTTTTCACTTACGTGAAAAACATGTTGACTTTGAAGAACAATACTACTGGATACCACCGGTATTGATAATTTTGCTTTTCGCTTTTTTTAACGTTGGTCTAGGACCAATATCGTGGTCACTATCAAGTGATAGTTTTCCGGAGGAAATAAAAGTAGCTGCTGCTTCTGCTTTTGCGGCTTTTAATTGGTTTATATCTTTTGTTGCGACAATCTACTTTGGTGAAGTGTATGTTACTCTTGATATATCAAACACTTTGACCTGGGTAGGACGCTTTTGCTTCATAGTGTCAGCCTTAGTTTCGACATTAATTCTAAACACTCATGGAAAAAGTCTTGGAGAAATTCAACATTTGTTTGGCCCAACTGAATCCAATGCATCTCCCGCAATGATTCGATCTATTTCTAATGAAATTTATCACGGTCAACAAAACTCTGGAATCAATGTTTAATTATAACAACTTTTCATTACACGTCTTTCCTTTATTATTCGTTATTATAAAACTCGTAACAAACATCGAATAATGTTATTTTAAATTATTATAGTAACATTATAAATTGACAAAGTGATTTTTAACATTTTTTTTTCTAAATTTAACTGCTTCGTTTTTAAATATATTTACACTATCAATTGTACCTTTAATCGTAGCGAACAACATGATACAATTTGAATTCCATTTCAGCCTTAATCGGCTTACATATAAATTGTTGTGTACTATTTCACAAGTAATTTATTTGTGCATTCGTAGGCGGTCATATTTTAACGTGCATATGGTTGCATTAGCATGTCAAACCTGTTTCTCGACAAACGACCGTTATTTTGCAAAAAATTGCAACGTTGATGTATTCGTGACATATTTTCATGGCGCACACAAGAGTGTACGAATTATTATGACAAACCGATATACTGCGACCAAAACGAATTTCATCGAGTCGTGGACCCGGCCAATTAATCCCAGTTGCTCATTAATCTTACGCGACTTGCAAAATTTATGCTATTTCCGCATTTCACGAGGATCCCCGAAGCGCGTCACTGGCGGCTTTAAGAAATCACTGGCTCATCGCCAGTAAAGTGAAAAGTCCTTCACGCACTTCGTTTTCTTTAATGAGAAATTACCAACAGATGTTAGCGTTTCGTTCCCACCGATTATGAACTAAAATAATCTGTCAATATAATGCATTCTGTAAATTTCTTGTATAAAACTTGTACTTAATTTTGTATTCAATATTAAAAAGAATTATTTAATGAATTCTGTGTAATATTGTGTAAATGCTCAATGAAATTATTGTAAGTAAATATCATGAAGAATTATAATAATATTAATTTTTAAATGAAACAAAACCATGTTTTATTTACTTGAATGAATGTATATTCAATTTAAAGTAAATTAATAAATAAAAAATGGCTGCAATTTATTGTGAGATAAATAATTCCTGCTAGTAGAAATGTTTAATTTAAAGTTGTCTGTATAATAGTATGCATAATTTCTTTAGAAAATATAGTTTCAATATGTATACGTTATAGTATATACGTTATATTGGTATGATTACATTTTACATAAAATATTTAATGAAAAATGTTTCATGTGATGTACATTTTATGTTAAAGTATATAAATGTATATATGACTCTTTGCATTTGCAATAAAGAATCGTTTGCACGACTGTTTAAATATGAATAAATTATGCTCAAATAAAGAGTTTACAGTAAATGAAAACAATTATTCTCTACATAATGGTTATTACTAAAACAATAAAATTTTACGTTAACAATTTTTTTTAAGTTCAATATTGATTTTTGATACACTTTATGACAACAAGAATAGTATGTAAAACAGTAAGTAAAACGGTATGTAAAACTGATTATTCACAGAAACAAATAATCTAACAAAATTTAATTACTATATTTTCTAATAATGTGATATTATTGGTATAAAGACATAGTACTTGTTAGCCGAGTCCAGTAAAAATGTACAGAAATGTTATAAAAAGAACAGAATACACAATAAGTTTTTATATTTAATTATTTAAATGATATAATTAAAGTAGACAATGTTTTGATCTTTTAATCGAATAATACTAGTAAAATTTGTTACATTATTTCTGTGTTTAAAGATATTTTGAAACGATTTGAACATTAAAATTACAGTATAATACCGTGCTACAGAGATATCAAATTTGCATTATTTTTGTTGTGCGATGCCAAATTTTACTAATTACAGATTTTTTTATTGTAATTATAGTGAAAAAGATCACATAACTATATTTATTAGAGTGGCCGTAAACAAAGTTTTTTTCGGGTAAGCATTTCTAATGGTGCCTCAAGTAAAAAAAATAAGATTGACATATGTAATAAGGCTTGGTTATAGTGAATAAACGTGCCTTTAGCTTTATTATTAAAAAAATGAATTTTAAACGTATTTCACTAAAAATATTAATTTTTTTCCTGATAAGTGGCTGGAATCATTTAGATATTTTTTAAACATGATTGTAGTTAATTTATAAGCTATTATTTGAATCACTTATATTTTTTTTAATCAGTTAAATATAATAAAAAAGGCGTTTTCTAACAAAATATTACTATAAAACGATTTATATTCGCTAATAAATTCACATTTTCTATGTAAATGTTGATGATTTGTCAATTTTTTTTTCAATTTCGTGTTAAAAGAATTGTTCAAACACTTTTTTGAAACATCTAAAAATATTCTTATTGCATTCCTAGAGTATTTAACAAATTCTCAACATATGTTTAAAACATTTTATAATATTTTAAAATATTGTCAGGTCGTAAATCTTACCAGAAAATAATATTGAATGAATGATCCATTTGAAAAATACGCGCTGGTCCTGAACAAAACTGAACAAAACAATATATATCTAAATTATTTCGACCATGAAATAATCGTCTAGAAAAAAAATCGGGAAATTTTATTCGGTTATAAATAATTGACATTTAATTAAACCGCACACGATCAATTATTATCACTAGCACTGCGTGAAATATGCTTTGAGGGCGTAATAAGCAACGAATGACGCGACAAAGACAAAATTTGATTGTTGGAAGCTAGCTAGTTTTAAATATATGTTGAGAATGTGTTAATATTTAACAAAATGAAATTTAACAAATAATAGAAAAATACTCTAGGAATACAATAAGAATATTTTTAGGTGTTTCAAGAAAGTGTTTGAATAATTCTTTTAACAGGAAATTGAAAACAAATTGACAAATCATCAACATTTACATAGAAAATGTGAATTTATTAGCGAATATAAATCGTTTTATAGTAATATTTTGCCAGAAAACGACTCTTCCCCTACGGACGAAGATATATCCAAAATTATATAGACTGGATATTATACTTATTGCCGCTTTTATATATATTAGATATATAATCGCCTATATTTTGTCTATATTTTCAAGTTCAAATTCTTTGATATATATCTTGGATATATATATGAAATATAGATTTTATATCTTGTATATATATTTGTATATATTTTCGTCCGTAAGGGTTTTATTATATTTAACTGATTGAAAAAATATAAGTGATTCAAATAATAGCTTATAAATTAACTACAATCATGTTAAAAAAATATCTAAATGATTCCAGCCACTTATCAGGAAAAAAAAATAATATTTTTAGTGAAATACTTTAAAAATTAATTTTTTTAATAATAAAGCTAAAGGCACGTTTATTCACTATAACCAAGCCTTATTACATATGTCAATCTTATTTTTTTTACTTGAGGCACCATTAGAAATGCTTACCTGAAAAAAAAAATTTTTTTACGGCTACCACCCTAGTATACGTACACAGTAAAAAAAGTCTCGTGCCAGTGTAAAAATGTAAAAATTTCGGTGTAATTTTCAAACCCAAAGGTGTAAATATATCTAAAGTATGATTATGATTGGTACACCAATCGGTGTACAATTAAGACTTTTGAGACAATAACATGTACTTTAACACGAAATCGTGTAAATATTTAAGTATTTCTTTTACTGTATAATTGTGGAAAATGTTTCAAATCAATGGAAAGAAATTTATGAATGCACTATATATAATATATATATATTATACTAGCTGAAGCCCCGGCTTCGCCCGGGCGAAACCCCGTGACCCCCTCCCTATGACCGTATATGAGTCCTGACTAAATCACTGGTTCCACCCGAGATACTTCTATGGATCCTCTAAGGGCTCCCTATGACCGCCCTATGAACCTCTCCTATCCTATGATCTGCCTATGAATTTCTTATAGCATACCTATAACACCCTCCGCCCTCGAAGTGATGAAGCTATGACTTTTGAGAAAAAATTTTTTTTCAACATCAAATGTATACATCGTAAAAATATAAAGCCGACGACACTTTTGTGGCGTAGGGCTATATTTTCTAGAATTTTTTACACTTGTTTCGATAAATGGGTGTCCTTATAAGGGCCAAAAATAGCCTTGATAGGACATCCATATTGTCAAATTTGGACAAAACACGTGTATAACGACTATCAAGAATCAAGGTATGGCTACGGCATGGTTACCTGGTCAGCGCCCGGTGGGACAATCCACGTTAACCATGACGTGGCTAAACATG
>JABFPJ010005053.1:0-12725 GCA_022817425.1 Gryon sp. ZL-2020
GCGGGCGGTAAAGTGGAACTTACCGCCCGAGGGCGGTAAAATCCTCGAGGGCGTAGCCCGAGAGCATTTTTACCGCCCTAGGGCATGGTTAGTTCCACTTTTGTCCGCTCCCAAGGTGCATAAATTTATTTATTAAACGAGGGGAAAAAACGCTGAAGCTCTGTGTCGAGCACTAAACCTAAATCATCGATAAATAACACTGAAATTGTGTGGCAAATTTGTTTTCCTGGATTTGTCCAGAAAATGTGTTGTTATAAACATAACACTTTGGATTCGCTTGAGTTGCCTTGCACTAACTAAACTAGTAAAACGTTACAGCTGGGAATTTCAGTATAAAATATTCTCTGATAAAAATGAACGACAAAATATGATATTTCGACCGAAAAGGGAATGTATATATGCGTTGCAATTGGTCTAACATTCAAAATTATTTGCATTTTGAAGTACCTCGAAATTATATAATCGCCAGCAATTTAACGCCACGTTATAACGTTAACCAAGGCTTCATGTACTTGCGTACTAGTTATATCAAAGTAACACACATGTGCACTAATTATCTTAATGTGATACTCATGCGCATTAATTCTGCTAACGCATCGGTCTGGCAACTGATTTTCAAAATTTAACTTTCACAAATTGATGTCAAATTCAACGCAATCTTCTAACTTTTAGATTTAACAAGATTCATAAAAGATTTTTTGCTTGAAACAAAAAAAAATCTTTATTACAAAATTTTTATTATTATATAGACAAATTATCGTTATAAATTGATTATAATTTTATTCATAATGTTGATAATATCACATTAATTAATTATCTTCTTTAAGCCTTTTTAATATTTTTTTTATTTTTAATTATTCTTAATGTGCAAACGCGTTATTTATGATCAATCATTCTATGACGTGTATGTATTGTCAATATTTTTCCACTACAATTCATAAATAATAATATATTAATGCGTTCTTTATAATTTATGTCTTCATATATATTATTTTTGCATTTTTAAAGATTTTAATGTCATAATTAAAATACAACTATATTTTCATGATTATATATTGCTTTACACAACAAAAAGCGATTAGTCATAATATACAAATGAATCTTTTTCATTTGTATATTTTGCAACAATTTCTATGAATATTTGAACAAAATTTCATTAATAAATAAATGTGTAAAATGGAAAGAAAATGTTAACTTTTCATTTACTAAATTCAAACAGTTTTTATTTACCTATCCTTTATCCATTTTTATTCCTATGTAACAGAAGTATATTTATATTTAGATAACATACGAAATTCAAATGTAGGTAGAAATGCACATATTTAAAAATATTATATCCCATAGAATAACTGAAATACGAATAGCTAGAAAGCAAATAAATGGTTACTTGATTACATGTTGAAAGTTTGAAACATTTTCACAAATAAATTTAATTAAACAGATGTTTTGAACCTTCTATTTTTGCTTTCACTTTAATCGAAAATCTAAATAACCAAAACATATATAACTATATATAAAAACAAATTTTCATTTCGCTGAACATTTTATTTTTATATTTATGGCAAAAATAGTTTCAAATCTTTATAAATATTATTCGTTTCACTTATCATTTATACTTTATCTTCTTGATACCGAAACGTGATATAAACAGCAATAATAATACCACAGAATCCTATAGAAATTTAACAAAAACGTATTCAACATCAGTTGAAGAAAATTTCAATGTTGCAATATATCGAATCAAAAGAGAACTACCGTCCAAAATCCATCTATGGAATCAATTTTTCACTCCTCATATAAGCCGCGCTCTTCTTTGATGCAGTTTACTATGTCTTGACACCGGTGAAAAATCATAATCATCAATCATTCGCAATAATTATTGATAGCTCAGCATTTCCCTTGGTCGGCGGCGCTTTCTTTTCAACTATTTTCTACACGATTTGGTGACCCTGAACAATTGATGCGATTCATCATTGTTCTGGAAGCTCTCGTCCAATTATATATACCAGTCGCCGGAAAAAAGAATATTCCAAAGATTCGCATAAAGAATATGAAATAAAACGTCACAGATGTAACTGCTTTTTTTGTTCAAATTTGCATGAGTTGCGGAATACAAAAAACCTGAATAGGTTTTGGGGCTCTTTAAAATATACAAAAAATCAGATAAATAAATGCTTTTTTATAGTTTAATTAGGAATACAACAGTTTAATTTAAATAAACTTGTTAAATGAAGTGAAACGTAAATGCTTTTCAGTGGACAGTAAAGAATGTATATCAAGTTATCATAAAATTGTACATTATACACATATAAAATTTAATTTATCTTGAACAAGATCATAAAAATTATACAAGGAAAAATTTTACACGTCATTCTTTGGATTGTAAATAATTTCTTCGAGGTTTTTCATCTAACGAAACTTGCGCGCATACGCGCGCTTGTTGTTCTCCTTTCTCGATTCGTCCCTGGCGCTGAAGAAATCGAGGCTTTTTCGTTGCAAAGTAAAATACTCAGATAAACGATAAAGCATGTGTGCAAATAACTCTCTTAATTAGACAAGTTACAGCATCGACAATATTGATAATATCAAATCCGTCAGTTATGTTAAGGTTATTAAATTTTCTACTGCAATTATTACAATATCGAACGAAATTTTAATTTCCATATTACTTATTAACATAAATCGTTAAAATATATCAGATACAAATTCATTACTTTTAATATTTAATTTGTAATTCATTTATTTATGTTCAAACCTAGCTTTTTGAAAAATGGACTAAACCTTCATCTTAAATTTGATTATTGCGTTGAAATTGTAGTTCAAACTAAGAATTAATGCGATGCTAAATTCGCATGCGAACATTCAAATATGTAAATGTTACGGGATTGGGCAAAAGTAGAAAAAAAGAGAGAAAGAGAAAAAAAGAAAGAAAAGTAAAGCACTCTCGGTGTTTTTGAAATAAACGATTTGAATGTTTAGTAAATGGACTTGGTTGCCTTCTGGCGTGTTGCAAACCGCGCGATGTTGAACGGCCGTTTTATCGCGTAGGTGTCGTGATAAATGATTGGCTGCTTATTCGCACGAATTGCATGCGAATGCTATCAAAATATGCCTCGCATCAAGATTCGACTGCTTGAATATTACATTATTTAGACTAAGAGAAAATAATGTTGCGATGATGAACAGTCTTTGTGATTCAACAAATACATTTCATGCAAAATGCAATTTTGCATGCTTTAAATTCAATTTTGCAATCACATTTTATGACGTTATAAATTTTATATGATTTTAATTTACAAACGTCAATAATAAAAAATCATTTTAAAAATTGTATATTATTTCAAAAGTATTACTAAATCGTTTTATAACAAAATAAAAAAAAAACCTTTTTTGTTCTATGATTGTATATACAGAATTAAAATGTTCGGTTTCGTTGAATAAAAATTAAAGTTCATTCGTAAAATGACGCGAAAAAATTTAACGATTTCATTTTTTAGTGTAGAAGATAATAAATCGGGATTAAATACAATGTTAAATGACTGAAATGAGGATGAAAATGATACGACTTGCGGAAGAAAAAAGGGTGTTTCCAAGAGATCTTGCATTTTTTATTATACATAAATAAAAAGTACAAAACTTGAAAGCATACGAAATTGGAGACATAAAATCGGACAAGTTGTGCGGTAGTCGATATCTTGTTATTATAGCTATAAAACTACGATTTTCGTTATTATTATAACTGTAAGAAAAGGAAAAATAATAATCAGGTACGATGATAATAAAATAGGCATTATAATAAAAAGCGAATTAAATCTATAAAAGTGGTATTTTTAGAATCCGGTTTACCAAAATATGCAATACTGTTGAGAGCGAGTCATAAATTTTGAGCGTTTTCCGCAAACTACTGTCCGTGTATTCTCAAATTTATACACAATTTTTATTATTGTAATGAATCGAAGCTACTTTGATGCTGCGCAATGAAATTAAATGTAGACGAATTGCATTTAAATCTCATTTTGCCGTAAACTTTGTCGATTTGTGAATCGCTTTTCAAATCCCGTACGGAAAAAGTATATATCAAAATATATAACTTTTTGCCGCTAAAATATATTTAAAATATATTTTGTTATATGTTAATGTATTCTTGAATATATTTTGCAAATACATTTTTATTTATATTTTTACAAATATATTTCGAAATATATTTTCTTCTGTTAGAGACGTTTTAACAAATAACTGGAATAATGTAATGAAAATATTTTAAGACTAATTCAAGTTTTTCATCATTTCTTCAAAATAAAATCATTGCAATAATATTTTTTTAATTTACTTTTTATTCCATTCCAACATTTTGAGAAAATTTGATAGTATTAGTTTATTGAATTTAATGACAAGTAAAACACATTTATCTTGTTTCTTGTTTAATTAAATACATTTTGTAGTTAGAATTTAGTTTGTAGTAAGAGTTCAAATATTTATTAATTTTGACTTCATGTAATGTCATATTTAAAGTTATAACTAGAATTTACTTATTGCTATATCTAAAACATTCAAAGCAACGCTATATTATTCACATAAATATTGATATTCGGCTGCGCGTAAATCCATTTGCAACCATTCTAAATTACGAGGAATCTGTACGTGAGCTTTTAATTGATTTATGTCCGTCCATATAATATTTAAACGTTCAAAGAATTGCAATAGCGAAATAGTTATGAGTTAAAAGCACCTTGACTTAATATTAATCTAATTTGGCTATGAATTAACAACTGCATCAAGATTAAACATAAAAATTAATTAACAATTCCAAAAATGCTTATTTCGCAAGATTATGAGAGTTTTCAGTTATTTAAGTAATTTTATTTCAAAATTAAAATTCCAATTCATAAAAAACAGATTTTAACTGCAAAAAGTTATTCTAATCAAATAGTATGTTCTATAGTTATATCCGATCAACATAAAAAACGATTTCCTCCAATTTAAAATATAAAAGAAATTATATATAAAATTGTACTTTATTCTTTATCTCAGTACAGGAAAAAAAAAGTGCAATTTATTTCATTTTTACATTAAATTGAAAACGGGGTTAACATATGTAGAAGGTCGAATGGAAAAAGGATTTACAAATTGATTTGTATGGAGCGGTTATAATTCAGTTGCAGACAAATGAACGGATTACTTTTTGCGGGGATTAACCTTCTGCGGAGCGTTTGAGTTTGATTGGGCGTATCAGTCGAGCCGAAACTTGGCCAATTTTGTTTCTGTCTATCTATCTTTATCTTTCTTCCTCTGCCCTTCATTCTTGTTCTTTCTCCGTTTTACGCGCGCAAAAACGCATTAACATGTGAAAGATCGTGTGGCATTATGGCCATTTTGCACGGCGCAATGTGTCGTGATGATTTTTGCGCGGCGATATTTTTAGTGCGCCTCGTCCTTCGTTTCGAATGGGGTTCAAGGTTTTCTGAATGCTGACTTGCACTCGCTGAATTTTATGGCGCTCGGTGAACGCCAACTTTTATGCCGACTTTTTAACATTGTGTGTGACTGCATTCGCGCTATACTACTACTTTCGCGAAGAGCCATGTCGATGAAACGCGATCAATTTTTCCTGATCGAATGTCAACGATAAAAAGATTAGGGTATATATGAGGGATAAGGGGAGTAAATAAAAGAGAGAGAGAGGGAAGAAAAGAGAGAGAAAGAGAGCAAGAAAAAAAGAGAGAGAAAAGTGAAAGCCTGTGACGAGTACCATTCAATTTCCGTCCATTTGGTTCGAGTACGTTGCCATTCAAAATAATTTTTTATCTCAATATATCTGAATTATATCTCAATTCAGTCTTGCTAGCAACAGTGCCAAGGACAGATTTTGCCTAAGCACCATTCCATTAATGATGTCACATTTAAGGGAGGGTGAGTTTGAAGAGCGTATGACAGTTTGCGTCGTAGGGTGACCGAGAATCAAGCACTAATGTCAGTACAGCAATAAATTTGCCGTAACATTGGGAAATGTTCGCATATTTTTGCAAAAGAAGTGTGAATAGACCAAGTAGAGGACTAAATCACTGTTGTATAGAAAGTCAATGTCTAAAGAAACGTATAAGTGTTAATCATTTTTCATTTTTAATGATACAGTTTTGCAATATTGATATTTTGTATGTGAGAATGATTAATGAAAGAAGTGGCTACGCTAATGAAATTTAATTAAAATAATAATTATTATTTTCAGGTATAATAACAAGAAGCAAGAAATTATTACATATTACATCTTACGTTAGTTTTAGTTAATACTGAAAGAAAAATAAATATATAAAGTATGTTTTCTTCTTTTTGAATAATAAAAGTCCAAGCGATTAACTATGAACATTGATTGAAAAAATGAAGAATTGAAGAGTACTTAATCTAAGCGTTAGTAAATATACCATTAAATTTAAATATTCTTTCGAGATTTTATAGATCGCGACGTTGTACTTGTATTCAATTTCTTGAGTACAAGTTTATCATGCTATTAAAATATTTAAGATAAAAGATTGTGAAAATACATGTATTTTTGAGTTAAAAAAATTGTGTATTTTCTACCATGTTATAAATTCTCGTTACCGTAATTACTTTTAAAATTGAGTAATAATGTCTGTTACATTGTGAATAGAATGTGTATTTATATATAGAGTATAATTGTAATACAATGCGAACAGTAATATAATGTCATAGTATCTCACAATTAATTTTATTTTAAAATACATAAAAAAAGTACTTTTATTTAAACACATTCAAATAAAGCAATTATCTAGAACTTTCTATATAAATTTGTACATTCGTTAGTGAAGTTTATTTTCGTTTATAAGTTCGAACTTTTTCATCGAATGTATTTTTTGATATTATTTTTCTTTTATCTTATTGTACTTTTAAGATATTTTTTATAACATTGTTTAATTCTGTCTATAAAACTTTTGAAGGCCAGTCTGACATTCAATGTCATACTTTTTTTGAGTGTGTATGTTAGTATGTTAGTCCAGTTCCAAAAGTAAATAGCAAAATCCAGAACCTTTTAACCAAGCAATTCAGCAAATGACAAAAAACACATTTATGAAAATCTCTCAAGGTGTTTACCCTACCCAGCAAACAACACTATGTCAATAAGACGATACACCTACTTTTCTAACAAATCATCCGCCTTCATTTACTCAAGTCTAGTCAAGCCAATATTAGTCAATATCACTTTTTTATGACATTTTGAATTATATCGATTCGAAAATATAAAACACATATATTATATTTTCGTACAACTTTGAACCAAAGCCAACAAATGGCAGTAGAATAAATATCGCTAAAATATACTTCGTTAAAATATATTTCGTTAAAATGCACCGGCGATAAATTAGTCGATGTAAAGTTGCGAATTTAGCCATTTCAGTAGAGTGTACTTTTAACTCGTGTAAGCCTCTCAAAAAAGAGTAACTAATACAATCACACGATATCGTGCTCTAGCGGATCAAAGAATCCCTGCAAGTTGTTCATTTGAACGATGCTCGATCGTTGAGCCAGATACTGCTTCAATGTCCGAGAAAAACAACATCGGTTTAGTGTTGCAGAGTTGAAAAAAAAATTTTAAATTCACTAACAAAAAAGATCTTGTCTATTTTTTAAAATCACATTATTCGTGCTGACAAAAAAGTTGCTTAAAAGAATCTGTGTATAGACAATACATCATTTTTCAACGAAAGAATATGCTTTATATTTTTACATAAATTATAAATTTTAGAATATAACATTGTACTACTGTTCCAATTGAATATTCAATCATTTATATTCATTTGTTTTATTTAGTTGTTGCGAATAATTAAATATTTATTCAAGAATTGCAATGTGCATATATATACTAACTAGATCTTTTATCATTTTTTTTGCATGATCAAATAACAAACTTCTATGTTACATTCAGTTTCATCAGATAGAAATCTAAGAACATTCCCCAATGGCCTGCAGAGTCCTCAAATTAAATATATCCTTTCAATTCTTTCTTTTTTTTTAGAATCCTTTTTTTGCCAACATTTTTTGTTGCTGCCCAATGAACAATTTGTCTTTTTTAATTTAAAACAGGTTTAAAACATTAAAAGCAGACTGCGTTCCGGTTTCGGCTGGGTTTCTTGTGCTGCAAAATGTCCAATAACTGCACAATTGCTGGTACGTGCAAACAGAGAAAAGTCTGAACGTGAGTGCAATAGTGCGCGCGCACACTCGCGCAATTCACTGAGTCACACGAAAAAAATGTTTCAGACGCAGCTGTCGGTTGTTTTGTGGTGATCACCCAAACGAATAGCATCTCGAACCTTGACCCCATCGATTTGGAAAACCTTTTCACGCGATGAATAATGAACCGATGCAACTTGCCATTAGAGCTCGGTGCGCGCCGCGTTATCACACGAGACACCGCTTCCCAGTTCAATGTGCGTGACACATCACCCAAATGAGGCGTAATGTAACGCGCAATTCTCTCGATAACTTTCTTCCATTTTTGCCCAATTTTGTAAATTTTTTTTAAATTACACAAAAAATTCTACCCGTTCTATCATTTTTCATAATACCAATTTTGTATAACCATTTAAGCATCAACTATTATTGAAAACGACTGCTAATTCCGATTTCGCATACCTTATTGACGATAATTGCAATTCCACGTCATCATTTCATCTCATTTGTTACTTTTATATTGCAAAACGTGTTTTACTTGGCAAGCGAAAAAAAATAATTACAAACGTTGATTGAAAAATGTATTACAATATTTTGTTACATAATTGACACAATACTAAATAATCGACGATTTCAATCTGTGTCGGTAATGAGATTCAAGTGATTGTTATTACTTTCATTGTGTGCTAATTAGTAGCAACCTTTTATAAACAGTATTAAAATTAATCTTCTTAACTTTATTCAGCTCATAATGTTACGATGTCTAAGGCACAATTAAATATAAACATTTTTTTATCGTCTCTTTAACGATCAATTTAATGGGTTTTCATCATGATATTATAGTTAAATGCGCTTGTTTGCCATGCGTTGACCTCAAGGGGTAGGTGTTGTCTCATTTCTGTCATTGTGGAGGTGGCAAATGTTTCTTTCTTACATTTTCTTTCTGTTCTTCGCAACATGTCAGTTTGACAATGAAACGAAATTACATTACTTTACTTGAACAAGAAACTCACAGACTGTGTGAATAAATAATGGATGAAATATGCGAAACAATAATAAACTTAACAGCCAATCAAAGTGTTAATTTTTATTCAATTAAATTACCTCATTTTTATCATAATCAAGTGAAACAAAAAGCATGTACATAAAATTTGAGCCTAAAAAAAGAATTTGAATTATAAATGAAACTCATCATAAGCGCGAAATTGACAAAACTGATGAAACGAAACAAACGTTCATTTTCTCATTACTTGCAACCTTTTTTTTTTTGCTATTCAATTAATAAGTGCTTGTCAAATCAACGCAGATGGTTTCTGCGACGTATGAGATTTAACTCTCACTATAGCCTTCAAGGTCATAACATATTATCAGCTATTACATTTATTCGTTTGTCGAGTTGAGTACAGTGCTCGAACAAGTCGACGAGATACTTGAATCAACCGATCTTTTACCAGATCGTTTGATTTCATCATTTGTTCATTTAACCATATGATTATTTGATCATTTTATCATTTCATCGGACAGTGTAATGCATCAGTTCACAAGTGCATTTATCTTTTTCCATTTACAATAGATACTGCGGCGCGTATATGCACCGAGTTTTAAACAACCGGGTTATATATAACTCACTTTAATGGCTCTCTATAAAATAAATGCAAATTTTATGAACACTCAAAAAACCTGCAACAACGCGCACACATACACGCCTGCGCACTTATTTTTATCATATTTTTACTATAAATTTATTATCGCAATGTATAGTCCTATATATATAAAGATATTATTTATTTATCGCAAATAAAATAAATGTGTATTTTGTTATTTATCTCTTCGACACGATGTTATGTATAACTGAGATTACAGTTACAAATTAACACATAAAACTTTAATTTTTTGGTCGTTTTTATGTTTTAACTTTATTTGTAAAAAATTACCCAAATATATTTAATCTCATTAGAGAGATTTTGTTAATTTTATTTATTTTTCTTTCATTGTATACTTGCTGAAAGGACACTTGGTATAATAATAAATGATTTTGAAACATCGTAATGAATATGTTAATCTAATATGCAAATTTTTCACGAAGAAATAATAATGTGAAAATTTATGGTAACTAAGCATTTTTATATTTTATAAGTGTCACTTTTATATTTCATTTTCTATTTACGTATCAATTAAATTATATGTTAAATATACGAATACATATTTGAATAATAAATCAGAATTTAAAATTTGTTTTAACTTCATAATCACTTTAACAAATAATTCATCGGTAAAAACATCGTCACTATAATTTTTAAAATAAAATTATATTGAGTTAAAATAAAAATCTATGTATTTTAATTTAATTGCCGTTTTTTAAGACCGAATACATAAATTTAATACAATTTATTGTTGTTTGAAACAAGAGTTGATTTTTTTCATATTGATGAGCTTTTTAGAGTGAAATTGTACGTATGTAAACATCGATAAGCTCTGCAATTTTTTTCATTCGCAGATGCTAAATTTCTACCAACAAGTCAGCGGTGAAAGTCAATTTAACTCCTCATTAATTGGTAATTATTTCGTTCCGTATATTTTATGAGCTGATATATTTTACACTTGCTTTAAATAATGTACGTAAAATAAAATAGCTTGCGCTAATATAAATGCAATTTTTCTGCTAGAAAAACGGTAATTTATAATATTCCATATTGCAGATACGTATATAATTATAACAGTCGTTTTACATCTGATAATTGGTGTAAAGTGCGAGTATCTAACATAACTGGTATTTTCAATTTCACTTTGCAAAAATGGTTCCATTTCATATTTCACTTTAATCGGATTTGATTAAACATTTCCTTAATTATTTCCTGTTTTATACACTCTTCATTTCTTTTTGAAATAATTTCGTTTGAAATTCGAATTAACTTTTCGTACTTTGACGTCGTTGGAACTTGGAATTGTAATAGGAGAAGTTTAATTGTCTCGACTTAATTTGATCAAGTAATATTAATAGTTTTATCTTTATCGGTTTCATCATCGAAAACAAGCGTTTTGATTATAAAACTAAAAATAGTCATTCCTGAGATAATCAACTTTATTTATTTCGCTCAAGTTTATATAAATATTTATGCTATATAAATAATTAAATTAAATAAATAAATGAAATAGGTACAAATTAATTGTTCTGTTAATTGTTCCAACATTGTGAACAATATGAAAAGTTGTTCATACAATTAAACATATATCGCTAACTGATATGATAAACAAATTTGATTTCTACAATGTTGAACTCTGAACTGAGTTTTAGTCAATGTCTAACAAGTTGAACTATTCTTCCACGATTAGGAGTTCGAGCTAGTTGTTATAGCTCGACACGGGGTTTATCGCAGTAAACTAGTCAAAGCTAGAATGTGAGATGACAGTCTAATCATTCAAATAAAACTTTTTTTTATGAATGAATAACATGATAATGACAATAAAAATGATAAAGCGTATTTTTGAACATGTACTTTTGAAGGCCACTGTTATGGTCGCAAAAATTCTTATTTGCATTTGGAATAATTTGTCAAAACGTAAATATGTAACATAAAACGAAAAAATTTCGTCTTTTAATATATATATATATATAATGAATAAATTTAGCGCTCATTTAAATTAACATAAACACCAAAAACAGTACGAACTATGCATGCATGAAATATCTTTAAGGAGAGAGAAAAAAAGAGTTGTTTTATATAATGTAACGCGAGAAAAAGCAGTTCTGTTGTCGGCAAAAGAATGATACTTTTGTGTTAAATATATACATATAAATATAAATCATGAAAATCATCTAGGCGAAAATTACATAGGTTTTACTGTATATTGAGCTAAATAAGTGGATTGGTTGTTGCGTTATGTAAAATGAAGGTGTGTTTTCAACAAAGTGGATGATTAAATTATAGTGATGAGTTTTGTGAAATTGTACGAGTAATGGAAAATGGTAATAATTAAGTATTTAAAAGAAACGAATAAGTGTAAAATGACAGTGATAAACGTGGTAAACTTGTGAAAATATATATACATATATATAAATGTATATTATGTTAAAGATTTAAATGTTAATTTTAGGTTTTGATTCTATGGTGGGTCGCATTCCTGACCTGCTCTTTAGGAGTACAGTTTTCTTTATTTCGTTTTTTTTTTTTTTTTTTTTTGCTTCAATGTCTATAAATTGTATAATTAATCAAGAATTTATAACCAGATAATATCACAGTAAATAAATCAACGTAAAAAAGTAATAATTGTTATTAAGTTGTAAATTATGACGCAAATCAGTGAAAAATAATTACACTGAGAATCTAAATCTATATCATTAGATGAAATTATAAATGTTAATTGTTCAGTTTTATGAATTTTTGTAATATACCTAATATTTTATTACGATTTCGTAGGTCGTGTAATTATTTCTTATTAGTGTTGTAATTGTTTCACTATTATAACTTTTTGTATGCAATAACATTTAAAAGTTTATTATGAAATATCGTTGTTTAAATAATCAAAACATGCCAAAT
>JABFPJ010005054.1:0-12724 GCA_022817425.1 Gryon sp. ZL-2020
AACATTTTTCTAGCAACAATTTCATGGAAGATTATAATGTTGTTATATTGTATATTTTTTAAATAAATTAATGCAAATATGAATATTTTATCAAACACTTAAATAAAACGAAATTAAATTAAATGTGTATATAAAAGAGTATTTTTGGTGATTATATTTTTATAATTGTTCAGGAATATTAAACAAATGTTTAAAATATAAAGCTAATTCGCAATGTAGAAATTCAATTTTATACAATTTGTTCTATTAAAAATATTCTATTAAAATTATATATCTATCTATGATCAAGTCCCTTTTGATGCTATTATTTCATATTTGCTTCACTTCGCCACTGCAATGTGGACAACAAGCGATATTTGTAAGATTGTTAGAATTCATTGGAAGAAACATTTGTCCACCAACTGCGACAGCGGCGCCCATCACCGCACTGCAAGCTGCATCTTGGCGACCGGACATTAATAAATTTGGACTCATCAGCAACTAAAATTACATAATTATGTTAATTATCATTATTATTATTATTATCAATTTAAATAATTAAAAAGAAAATATTTCATAATAGCTTACTTGTTCAGCGTTTTTTTCTGCCATTGTTTTCATCTCCAGTCCTGTGATATTGAGTTCTCTTCGAAGATCTATTTTGTCCATTCCGCTAAGTAAGTGAGTTTTCAGTGATTCAACTAATTGGCAACATCCTTCTGATAAATCTACGACATTTGTACTTGGCAGTTCGTGGATTCGTGAAATCGACGCGTTTATTGGATCAAAGTTTTCCCTTAAAATACTAAGAGTTCTGCAAAAATGAAGAGTAAATTAAAGTTCAAAAACATCGAAGGAATCTTTTTACAATTGGGAACTTTGTTTTTTTTTGTAAAATAAGTTAAATTACCTGTAAGTTTTTAAACAATTATCTCGTACTTTGCTACGTTCTTCTAATAATCGTTTTATTGTCTCTTGCAAATCCGTTGTTCTTTGGCATAAAGCGGCTTTCCAACGTGCTAATTCTTCTACCATTAAACTATGTAATAATAATAATAAAATATCTCAATTATTCAAAACAACATTTCTTAATATTTAAAAAAAATATTTTTTTTTTAATATTAACTAATTAATCAATTATCACCTGCTGGCTAAAAATTTGCTTCGCCAAACTTCACACTGTCCCGCCAACCATTCCGTTTGTTCTTGATGAGTATTCAAATGTTGAGCAGAATTTAACAAAGCTCTTGCCAGCTGCAATTTGTCCTCAGTGAGCAAATGAACTTTGGTTTCTAAATCTTCACCAACAGCAGCTACAAGTAAATTCTTTAATTCTCCATTTACCTAAAATGAAACAATCAAATCACCAAAAATAACTAAAATAAAAAAAAAATTAAAATAAAATGTGAACAAATATAAAAAACCTGCGCTTGAAATTTCAATTGATTCTCCAACTGACTGTTTTCCTCCTTCAGCTTCTGAATCTCATTTTCATATTCCTTCTTCTCAATTTGCCATTTACTTTGTTCAACTTCAACTTTAACATCAGCAGCTTTATTTTTATTCGTCTCCTCAGTTCTCAGCAAAGCCATATGCGAAACCATTGTGTTGATATCTAAATTATTTCGTGGAACTCTACGAGTCTTTTTTTCAAACGGAATGATTGGATTGACAGCAGCTTTATATGGCTCATATGGCACGAACTTTGGTTCTTTGCTCTTTAAAGAATGCAAAATGTGTCGTTCTTTTTTGATTTGTGTTATACTCTTTGGTACAAGATTCACAATTGTTCCAGTTGGAGTCACTGGTTGAGTTATGTGGGATTGTTTTAGACTTGTTGGATGGTAGATTAATGTTTCACCCAGACGAGTTTTGTTCGTTTTCTCGGGCTTTTCATTTTTTTCAGATGGATTGTTTTCCATGCCATCACCTTGGGTTCGTTCGGGACATGGCAAAACTTGTTGAGTACCTACAAAATAAATAAGTATAATTATAATAATTATTATTAATTATTCAGATTCTGCCACCCGTGCCCGTTATATTCAATTAACGGATCATACCCAGTCATCCGTTCCACCCGCAAGTTCATCGCTTCGTTTGGTTTCTGATAATAACTGAACCCCCCCCCCCCCCCAATAAAATAAAAATTACACAAGTATGTGAACCGAATAGATGGAGTTCACTTCTTTTATTTTCAATTTTTCACGAAAATTCGACTTTTTTACAAATATTTGATTTTTTAATAGCAATTATTTGTCTACCAATAAATTGACCAAGAGGAACTCAAATAAATAACCAGTATTCTTTGGGTCTTATTATACTGTTTTAATTAAAAAACTAAGTTTTTTGTTATTTATTTGAGTTCCTCTTGGTCAATTTATTGGTAGACAAATAATTGCTATTAATATAAAAGGAACGTTTTGGGCAAAAATTATAATTATTTGATTTTGTACTTAATTTTTTCATGAAATTTGACTTTTCCATGAATTCTTCATTTTTTCATGATTAATTATTTATTTTTGCAGGAAAATTCGACTTTTTTTCATGAAAATGCGACTTTTCCATGAATGTTTCATTCAATGTTAATTTTATTAAAAATCAAATTTAACTAAGATTACAAAAATTATAAAAATTATACAAACAAAAAATACGAAAATAAAATTTAAAAAAACCGAAAAATTAATTTAGGTATAAAAACTTTGACAAACCCACGTTTGACACAAATCTGTCAAAAGCAACAAAAAATACATTTAACCTAAAAATCCTGTCATTTTGTCAAGTCATACCTTTCTGACCATTCTTGACACTGGTTTTTCTGGTGTATGTAAAAGTCGCGATATCATCCGACTGCATATTCATCCCTTTAAAAAGTAACTCAAAAATAAAAATTTTAACTGTAAATTAACTGCGCCGCATTCGCGGGCCAAAGACACAAGTGTTTTCGACGAACATATGTTTAGCCATCCGCGCGGGGAAAGGGACGCAAAGGGACGAAGTTTTGTCAATCTCTAATTTTCGCGGGAAAATTCAACACGTCAAACTATTGTTGTCAAATATTTCAATTTGACATTGAATTTGCCTTCATTTAAATTATTCATCAAAAAGACAAATAAAAAGTAATTGAAATAATAAAGAATTTAGTTCAATTTGTTGTTTTGCTGATAAAGGAATGAGAAAAAGAGAAAAGGAGATAATGAAAAAGGACGGTTGTGAGAAACGGTATGTTTTGTGATGGCGTCCGCGCGGTCCAAGCGCTCAAACGTGCGCCTCTCGATGCGAGTGGCGAAGCTGCAGGATCCGCGCCGGGCCACCCGCAAATGAAAATGAAACGCTCCAAGGTGGACATCATCAACGCAACCGTCGAATCGTACCTGAAGCGCCGTCGTTATCAGGTAAAAGTCAAACTTGCCATTTGAAACGACTTTGACAATCAAAACAACCCATCAAAGAATGCCGCGAGTTTGACCCTAACCTCTTTTATTTTTATTTTGTATATACATGTATATATGTATATGTTTATGTATAGTTGTTGTTTTTTTATGGTTTATTAATGAATGTTGATGTTGATGATTATTTTAGGACAACGAAATGTTTCGACGAAATGAATGCGTTGGATGTCGAAGTAGCGAGGAGATGACGTTGCGCGCGACGGCCGAGTGCAGCACGTCGCGCGATAACTCAATTGTCTTCAGTGCGATTATTAATGATGTTGATGCCGCCGATCAGGCGTATCATAAGTAAGTTTTGCACATAAATATTTCGTTTTTTTATGTATCAAAACAATGTCGACATATATTAGATTATTCATTAATTTTTTTAATAAAAAACAAACATTTTTTCAAAACTGTGAATGAGTTTAATATATAATAATAGAAACTTAGCAGGTATAATCATTTTATTTTTATATTTATTTATTAAAAAAAAGAAGTAAAGTACTGGGTAAAACCCGTCATGACAATTTACATTATAAGAAGAAAAACAATCGAACATTAAAAGTATAAAAGATTTATATGCAAATGATTACAGAAAAAAGACAGAAAAGAAGACTTAATTAAAACCTTTGTAAATAGAGAAGTAATTTTTACTTAAAAATTGCGTCGTTAATCTCTGAATTTGATTCGTCAAATACAGATGTTAAAATATAATATAAACTATAACATTTGTATTCTAGATACTAATATATGCAATTCTTACATTTCTATTCTAAATTGCCTTTCTTTTAAGTAATAAAATAATTATGTCTATTAATTTGTTGATATATTTTTTCTAAATATTGCAGATTAAAGTATTGGATCCTTAATTTGCCAAACGAAAAGCTGAAATTGGAATTAAAGTCGCTGTTGTATCCAGTATGTTGTCATGTGTACATCGAAATGTTACACGCGGGAAATCGTCAAGCGGCGATGCAATTTTTGAAAAGCCACCAAAGTGACTTCACGAGCGACATTGAGAGAAGCTTTTTGGATGAATTATCAAGTGTGATGACGTTTCAGGACATCGAACTGAAACCATTAATTAATGCCTTTCGTACGCGAAAGTACAAGGTCGACTTGTCGGACGAGGCACATGTTTGTCTACAAAAGTATCTCGCGAAATATGGACACGTGATTTTAATGCAGGTACAAATATTGTAATATCATTTTAATATTATTATGATTTTATAATGATATTTTGTAAATGAAGATGAATGTTGATTGGATTTTTTGTTTTTTATGCAGGTTATTAACACGCATATTACGGTAATTAAGAAAATCAACGATTCGTTTTCGGTGAATGATGAAGTTGAGGAAGACATAGGACAAAATAACGACATTTCGATAAATGGCCATATTGAACAACCGTGCGGCACTGGCGTGGATCGAGAGATGCGAGAATTGCAAGAGGCCATTCGATTGATGAGAAATAGTTCTCATCAGCCGCTTAGAATATTTACTCTCAATAATGCAGTTGAAAAGTAATCATTTATCTGTATTGTTTGCAAATAATTTTATGCAATTAATATTTTCACAAAGTTAACTTAACTGAGTTACTTTTTTGAGAACTTTTTGCTTAACTAATGCACATTATTTTTAAATAATTAAACATTAAAAAATAACTTTCTCAATCTTTAATTAAAATTCGTTTAAACAAATATTATTTATATATAAGTATACTTGATTTATTTTTTTAATACAATTTATTTATAAATAATATTATATTTGTTTAGTGCCAGCAGTGCTATAATGACTTCAGCGATGGACAAATTAGCAGCAGGTTTCAATACTGCCGAAATAAGACTTTGGGCGATTGGCGACACGGTACTCACAAAACCGAATTTTCGAACACCGTCCATTTCTCTTGCCTACGATACAGTGAATAGTAGTTCAACGGAAGCTTATATTAACGACTTGTATGTAAAACAATTTATTGAAATTTTTATCTAAAATTCATTTTTATCTACATTTCGTGTAGAAATTGTTAATATTTTGTTAAAAAATTACACTACTCTGAATTTGTTACTTTTATTTCTAGCGATGAAGCCGGTGCAATAGTTTTAAGAGGCCATACCGACGTGGTTCATGATATGAGATTTATAACTGAATCCAATGTACTTTTGTCCGTATCCAGTGACAAAGACATGAGAGTTTGGCGATTAAATGACTATAGTTGTGCAGCGATTTACAAGTATGTTTAAAAAATGTGTTTAATCAAAATCAATTAGCAATATGAATATATAATAAAGATTTAAAAATGATATAAATAAATTAAGATTTTTCATTTTTAATTTCAGCGGTCATAATTATCCAATCTGGTGTATGGACACGAGTGTATTTAATTTGTATATAGCAACTGGTTCTCATGACAGAACGGCGAAACTATGGTCGTTAGATAGGACATTCCCACTGCGAATTTTTGCAGGCCACTTTTTGGATATTAATGTACGTTTAATCATCTAAATTATAATTATGTTATTAAATATTGTAAAATATGAACAAAAATATGTATTAAATGCATCTTTTTCTTTTTAGTGTATAAGATTTCATCCTAACGCGCGATATCTCGCAACGGGTTCTGCCGACAAGACTGTTAGACTTTGGAGTAAGGACGACGGAAATTTAGTAAGAGTTTACGTTGGCGCTCAATCACCGATATACAGTTTGGCATTTAGTCCGGATGGAAAATACCTTGCCTCTGCTGGTAAAAATAATTATAATTAAAAAAAATAATAAAAACTGGAGCGAAATAATATACGGAAATTTGCTTTTAAGGTGACGATAAATGTGTAACAATTTGGGATTTGGCGACGAATTCCAAACTAACTGATCTTAAGGGTCATCAAGACTCAGTTATGAATCTGGATTGGAGTTTGGATGGCCAATATTTGGCTAGCTCGAGTATTGATGGTGTCGTTCGACTTTGGTCGACTCAGGAATATATTAATGTTAGCAATAATAGGTAATTATGAATTCATTAATCTCAATTGTTGGGATTAAAAATTAACGAGAAAAAAAGAAAATAAAATAATTCAATTATTTTTATCTTATTTTCAGCACCTTAAGCAACTCGGTGGCAGAAAACACCCAAGTTTACACAACGAATTGCTCAAGCATTTTATCCTTAAGGTACTATCCAAAAAGTTGTTCACCGATATGCATAGGAACGATATAAGACAAATTGTTTTGTCTATCCAAACAATTTTTTATTAATCAATTGTTTATCTTGTGTTTTGAGTATAAACACAAACCGTGCGATCTTTTTAATTTATTGTTATTTAAATATTCGTGTCACGAATATACTCTATATCCAGTGTAAAAAACTTGATTTATTTTGAGTTGTCCTTAAGTTTATATCAACTGATACAATTTAGCAATTAAGTTCATTTTTCGAATGTTCATCTCCGATTAAGAATGTAAATCCAAACTATTATGGTGGCTGTGAAAACATATAATATTTTCGCTATTCTCGTTTTTACATTAAAATATATATTATATATTGTACAAAGTCAAATAAAAACTACTGTTGGTGAGCGTATTTTGGAATTTGATTAAAAATGCTTAATGACTATTTTGCAATCATTGAAAATTTGAATGTTCACTTTAAGGAGACAAAAAAGAATGAATTACTTAATTAGTTTTAAACGTTTGTATTTTAGTTTAATATTACAAAATTGCAAAATAGACATACGGGTATTTTTATATTGTCATAATAATGTAAACGACGTTATTTTTATTCAACTAAATAATAACCATGTAAAAAACTGTTTTCGACTCTTTCGTTTTATTTATTTAAAATACAAATGTATGACTTCTTTCTATTTATTATCTTTCATTTTGCAACAAAGTTATATTATTGTAATTTTGATATATCAATAAAATTGATATTTCATTGCACGTTAATAGCCTAATTTTTAATTAATTAACTGAATCAAGCACAGCTTAATCAGAAACTGATTACTTTAAAAGGCACAATGTCAAATAACTGTTACAATGTTATTTAATTATAAATTAATTGACTGTCAAATAAGTCATTATCTATTTTACAATTATAACAGCATTATAATAATCTGCATTAACATTATTATATAACAGTGTAGATTGTTTGAAAGCAACTGATATAATCGTTATGACTAAATAAATTTGCGAAGAAAAAAAAACGGAAGAAAACGAACGAAAAAGGCAGAAATTTGCGTGATTAAACCTTTGCACTATTGAAAGAACAATGTAAAAGAGGGGATGATGAGGGCCATGATATGTCAAGGATTTCAGATGCATTGAGAACATTCAAAGATGTCAAGAAATTCAGTATAAATCGGGATTTCACTTTGCGTACAACGAATGTTTTGATGTTTGCTTTTTCAAGTGCTTTTACTTTTCTTCTCGTTAATAAATAATGTTTCAAAAAAGTGATACAATCAGTGACAAGAAAAATCAACAGAGTATTCAACTTTCAACTTCAAATTCCAATTCTTATTCCAGCGTTGACAGTCAATCGAAATGTCACATTGATGAGTCTTGCCATGCTTTGTTAAATAAAAGCTCTTATTCGCGGTAAGAAATGTAATAAATTATGAATTAAAATAAACAATTGTAAATTTATAATATAATTTTATGTTTAAATTTTAACTTTCTTCGATGTTAAGTTGGATTTGTAATTGTTATTTTTTTATAATTTTTAATTAATTGTATTAATTTGTATTATTTTGTAATTTAAGGTACGGTAGTATTGAAAATTCCAGTGCAGCTTCGACAGTGACATTAACTCCACCAAGATACATTCCCACGGTTTATAGTACAAATAACAACACATACATAGTTACGGAAAATCGGCAGACCAAAGCGATTTCTTGCTTTCATTTTCCGCAGGATCGGTATTACGATCTTTATAATATAGATTTGGTAAGATTAAATGATAATATAAAAAATGCGTAACGATCTTGACATGATTATGTTCTTGACACAATAACTCCGTATGATACTCGAGTATCATACTTGACTGACTATATAGCATGTTTACGATACAATGTTTTGATGTTTATTATGCGATCAAATTAATGTTGAAATTTCAGGCATATATATTGTATTAATCTTGTATTATTATCGTTATTGTGTTTCAAGTTGTTAGACAACGAGAAGTGCAACGGTACTTTCCAGACTGAGGCAAAAGATACAAAGCCAAAGCAAAATTCAATAGTTACAATGTAAGTATCAAACTTTCGCAATCGCAATTAATCATCGCATGATTATTCTATATATTTGTATCAAATCGCAGCCTCTTTCGCTTTTTACAATGCTATGATTTGTTGTATCAATTTATGTGTTATCATTTACTTGAAACAAGTTGATACATTCGAATTTGGAGAATCATTTTTCTTCATTACAATTTTTGCAGATTTTCAATATGGAACACAATCTTAGGCTCGTCTATGCTCACAATGCCTTGGGGAATACTGATGGCCGGACTTATACCTGGAATTGTTCTCATTTTGGCAATGAGTGCACTTTGCTTGTATACTGCACATAAATTGTTACAAGTACATAAGTATCATGGTAATTATGTTTCTGAAAAATAGTTACTTCAGTCAGAATCTGATGAATCAGATTCATTTTTAGTTGTATCAACTAAAACTCCTCTGCAAATGTTGTAATCAAACATTATTTTTTTAAATATTACTTTGTATTTAAACAAATCAAAAAATATAATTAGTTCTTACTTAAACGAGAATTTAATAATTAAAAAAAAAAAAATTATTGAATCAGATTCGATTTTAGTTGAATCAACTAAACCTTCTCTGCAAATGTTGCAATGCAGCATTATTTTATTAAATATTATTTTTTCTTCGATCAAAAAAAATATATCTCGCATCCACAAATGTCGATCACGAAAATAACATTAAATTGATTGATCGATTTATTGCTATTATTTTATCAACTTAATAAACTTTTTAATAAATGCGTTTCTGCAATTCTTCATCAAACTTACATCACTTTTCTATGTATATAAAACCGCTTGTTTCACTTTTGATTTATAATTTCTTTTTATTTTTGCCACTTATACATACGTACATTAATATTGATAATATTGTTTCTTTATAACGTTTTTCAGGGGGAGGTGAAAGAGTCGAAGTGATTGAATTGAGTCGCGTTTATCTTGGACCATGGGCTGCAAATATGGCCAAAGTCTTCAGCATCACCGTTTTGCTGGGCGCAAATATTGCTTACTGGATACTCATGTCCAACTTTTTGTACTATTCTGTCAATTTTTTATACGGTATTTCAAATTACTTTCTTCTCTTTCATTTTTCAATACATTCATTAATTATAATTAAATTTTATTTTATTTATTTTTATTTTACAGATATTATTAGTGGACAATCATTGCAACCCGTTCATGACAGTACTTTAGTTATTCCAGAAGGTATCAACTTTATGAATATTCAAATCAATTATTATCTTAGTAATACAAGTAAAAGATAATAAAGTATTATGCAATTTTTATATCTCTGATAACTCTGATAAACTTGCTTATTAGCCATCTAATTGTTTATTATTCTATGTCAGTTCTTTGTCCAAAAAAGGAAATACATGACAATTCGAGCTCCGAAGTGATGCTTCATTCCTATGACAATTTGGGCCCAGGCTGGGATTTATTCAAAACTGTTCCTCTATTTTTAGCCTTCATTATATTTCCTTTACTCAACTTTAATAGTCCAACATTTTTTACGAAATTTAATTCATTAGGTAAGCTAACGACTTTTAATTTACTTAACTATAAATGATTATTATTACTATTTTATATATGTAATTATTTAAATAAATTGTACATCTATTTTAGGAACAGCATCTATTTTATATCTTGTGATATTTGTAATAATAAAATCAACGCAGTGGGGCATAAATATGGACAACGAAACTTGGGAATCCAACTTGAGTCTTCGTTCGACGTTTCCCGTTCTGTCTGGAATGTTGTCTCTGTCATTCTTCATTCACAACATTATTATCAGTATTATGAAAAGCAATCGTGATCAAAGAAAAAATGTAAATTCTTTTTTTTAAACTAAATTATTAACTAATTTGGGACCTGAATTTAACTTTAAGACAAATAAGAGCACAACATATTTTAACTTTTCTCGAAAAAAGTTACGTCCTTAATTAGTTAATTATAATTTTTACAACTTTTATAATCATTTTTTGTATAAACATTTAATTATTTGCATTTTAGGGAAGAGATTTGACCATTGCCTATGCCCTAGTAACACTAACATACTTCGTCGTTGGCATCACATTTTACATTTGCTTCCCACTAGGAAAGTCTTGCATTGAAGATGTACGTACTGAAAAGATGCATTTTATTATTCAATCGCAAAGATTTGAGCCATCGAAAGCAACGTTATATCTCAAACAACATTACACCTACAAGCAAGCGGAAAAAGTTACCACTTACATAATTTAAAGTCAATTATATCATTTTGATAATTTTTTGCAAAATTATTATGGCAAACAACAAGATGCACCTCGGAGTGCGACATTTCTCAATTCTCCGATTATCACTGTCTTCTTTACGTCATTTATTATCTCTTAATGACGTATTATCAGCGAAAAATTAAATTTCCTAATTAATGGCTTTGCTTAACAAAATTTTATTCATATTTCTTGTCTACTTTAATTTAATGATATATATAAAACGTGTTTTTTCTTTCAGAATTTTTTGAACAATTTTCACACCTGGGATGAACTGACCGTCGCCGCTCGAGTTGTGCTTCTTTTTCAATTACTAACAGTTTATCCTCTGATAGCTTATATGTTACGAACGCAAATACTGTCGTCTGTATTTCAGAATCTGAATTCAATACGCGGTTGTGTTGTGTTTGTGAATGTAATTATAGTGACGATTTGCGTATTATTTGCCATGTTTTTACCGCGCGTTGGTACCATCATCAGATACACCGGTGCTGTCAGCGGTTTGGTCTATATTTTTACACTGCCATGTTTGCTTCATTTAGCGATGACTTATTGGCAAGGCAAATTAACGACTCTTTCGTTGTTGTCGCATGCTTGTATACCTGTGATTGGACTGTTAAATTTTACCAGTCAGTTTCTTATAAACGAGGAATAGTTTGGACTCATTTATAGATTTTATTTATTTAAACAACATTCCTTTACTTTATTTTTTAATAATATTCTTAAAAATGTAATTATTCATCTTCGTTGAATGTAATACAATTTAATTTAGTGCATTTTTGCAAAAAATATGTTATTTTAAGGATGTATTAATTTGTTCTAAGTTTGCCGCTAGGTGGCGTATTTTATAAGTTTCATACAAGTTCTAAGACCAATAATTTAATTTCTCAATTATTTAATTAAAAAAATGAACTTTTAACTAATTTTCTTCTATTTTAAGCTCTAAATTGAACTTCTAAACTAAATATAACTAAAAAAGTTGAAAGTATTTACACATTCGTCGTTTCCATAACTTTCTCTAACATCAAATCTTCCATCATCAAAAGTTCCAAAATAATATGACACAAGAAGAGCATATATTAAAAGAAAAGAAAAAAAAGTCTTTCAAGGTCTTTGAGGGGGGATGAACGCATCGAATGCAGGAATGGTGACCCGCTTTTCTTAGGCGAGTCAAAAACCATTTATCGTAACATCCGCACACGAAGGTCCTCAGACTGTTTTTGGAACAAGAAACGTATTTAGCGACGCAGCTCTCATTTTCTTTCGCGAAGTATCTCACCCGTGATTCTCGGGTGTCTTTTGCCATCGCTTGCGCCCTCTGTGGCAATAAAATGAATAAGCACACCAACATTTGACCGCACTTCTTGTTTTACCTCCGTTTAGTGAACATCTAGAAGGCAATTCTACAAACCTTACGAACATGGTAAGCTTTCTTTTCTTTTTACCTTTCTTTTATATTTTCAATTTTCATTATCCAATTTTGATTATCATTTTTATTTATTCTTTTTTTTTATTAACACTTTTAAAGTTTAATTTTTTCGATCTTTGAATTTAGGTATTTTGAATTTGGATTTTTTGAGTTTGGATATTATCTTCGTCTAATTATACAATTAAATGAAATAAATTAATTTATGTTTCTTTTTGGTTTTAGGCGGATCTCAGTCAGAAGGAAATTGAAAGTGAGTACAACCGGTTAGGGGCTTTCCATAAATTACGTAACGCAAATATTTGTCATTTTTACCCCCCTCCTACCCCCATGTAACACAATGTCACAAAGTTTAAGACCCCCCCCCTTGAATATTACGTGA
>JABFPJ010005055.1:0-12724 GCA_022817425.1 Gryon sp. ZL-2020
TTAATCGCGTTTTTCTCGATTTCATATTTTCAGATGCGGTTGTCAACTTTTCTCTGGATCAGCTAAACCGATTCTTCTGAAATTTGCAGGACATCTTCAGGACACTCATACGCACTTAGCTACGAGGCGATATATTTAATTTTATTATTTTATTCATTGTTATAAACAAATTTGTACTCAAAATTTTCTCGAAAAAATGACTTTTAATGTTTAGTAGCGCCATTTTGTTATTTTAACTCGAACAAAAATGCCTTCGTAGCTAAGGGCCTCTATCCTTATGCTATCCAACGCACGTGGAAATTTTCATTTTGCAACAAAATTACATGAAAAACCGTGACAACCGCGGAGCCGACCAAAAAATTTTTTTTTTCGAAGACGTTATTAAGAAGTAATTGTTAATAATATTTTTTTATGTTTTAACATTCTGAAATATTCTCTGATTGTTGCTGAATGCAACGCACATTTTGTTAATAACATTTGTTTAATATAACTTGCAGGATTACGAATTGAATTTAGGTGAAAATTTCACCTTTTCAAAGGTATATTCCCCCTTAAATTATTCAGATTAAAAGTTATTTATTTTGTAATTCTTTACGTTACAATAATAACGTTATAAATATTTACAGCGCTTATAATTGCAAATGTAATATTTATGTAAAGATGCGTAAGATAATACAAATATATTAATTAAAAGTTATTTATTATTATTTGATAACTTTTATTTTTTAACTCTCAATAAATTAAAAATGCCTTACAAACAATTTAGTTTTTCTACGTTATTTTACTAAGCCATTATGACATTTTTCTTAAATGATGATAAATATAATTTTAAAACAGTTAATATTTCATACGGGAAAAATATATTTTTCAAATATATTTCGTTCTAGCTGAAACGCTGGCTTCATCAAGGCGAAAACCCAATGACTCCCTCTCTATTACCGCCTATGGATTACTAACTAAATCCCTAATTTTATCCGACGTACCCCTACCAACTCTCAATGGCCCTCCTAGGAACCCCTTCCTATGAACCCCCCCCGTCCCATAACCGCCTCCCGCCCCTCTTATAGCCACCTTCTATACCCATCCCGGGGGAGGAGATGAGCTGTGACAAAAAAAACTTTTTTCTGAATATTTGTTTAAAATAATTGTTATAAATTGTATAGCATATAAATCAAAAAATATATATAACAATATATAACATATATATGTATAAACAATATATAATTAAAATTTGAATTACAATAGTTCAGCAGCTTAGACAGACAAACATAGATTGAAATTTATATATTAACAGGATATATAACTTTTTGCGGTAGTCAATATATAAAAAATATATTTTTAAATAATTAAATATTTGGATATAAAAAAATTTTAAATATGTTCAAAATTAGCTGACCTACCAGCCTTGCCCGTGTAACATTTCAAGTTCAAATAGTGCTATAGAGCCTTCGGCGTTGAACAAAAAATGAAAACAAAAAACTTAAAAAACTTTAAACAAAAAAATGTAAGTTTTTGCCAAAATATATTTTATATATTTTATATACATGTATGTAATAGTATTTTTTGTATCAAGGGAGACAAAAACAGAAATTTGCTACCTCGTGCGAAGTTTACAATCCGAGCCGAAGGCGAGGTTTGTAATCGCACGAGGAAGGGATTTCTGTTTGTCTCCCATGGTGCAAACGATATTTTTCGTTACAAGGGAACGAAAAAACGCACTTTTCAAAAACCTCCTAGGAGTGAAAAGTGCGTTTTTCGTGGCTGAGTAACGAAAAAATATTTCCGTAATATGTAAACAATATGTAAAAGTTTTTCCGTAAGGGATGTTTCTTTTCAACAACATTTCGACAGTCAAAGAAATTTTTCAAAAAATACTTTGATTACAAAACAAAATGTATCAATACAAAACTACGTTTTTTCAATATTTGTCTGACTAAAAATAAATTGTATTAACTTAATGACATTGCATGTATATACGCAGATACGAAATCTTATATAAATAAAAGTCTTAAATACTTTATATGGAACATCAATTACATGAAAGATAAAATTTATTCTTTAGACAAATTATACATTCCATATACTATTTTGGCATTCACAGTGACGATTGCTTTGGAGGAAAGTTTAAGTTAAGCCGTAATCAATGTTTCTATCATTGGGAGATGTTGCATAAACGTATAGGAAATGCAGACGATAAAATAAAAAATATTGCTGTAGTAACGCAGTTATTACGTTTGCCGACGAATTCATACGAAGCACGTACATTTGTATTTACTAAATTGACGAGCGTGAAACGAATTTCAACAAATGTTTCGATCGCGCAAAAATATGATTTGTTTTTATTAGCGTCATCGCTTCCGATGAAATGCACGTAATGTCTTTATTGCTTTTCACTTTTTACTCCCTTAGCAATCAAAATATTAATCATGCCTACTACTAACGCATGTCGCCAAAGAATATTACGTAAATCCGTATACAAAAGTATCCGAAAAGCTCCTTCTCTTTTCTTTGTCGCTTTGAGCTTTTGCCAATGTCTTGCATTTTCTTATAAATCATTGTCATTGTTAGACCAACTGACTGCATTCCAAGCGTTATTTAGATTTTGTTTAGATGCCATTCAAGATGTCTTCATAAAATCCTTTTCTTAATAAACAGTTCATCTTAGAATAATATATGCCATACTTCCTTTCCTTCAAATATTAATTTTCTTCAATTCTTTGATTTCAATATTTTTACATTTAAGGACTTTCTTTGTATTAACTTTTTCAGATTAATAACATTCAAAGTTTAATTATTCTTATCTACAAAGCTAATAATTAATTTATGAATAATTAGATAATGTAATTGTAATTAAAACGTCACGTTTGCAGAACGTATGGTAATGACAATTAGTCATTTTCATATTGCTCTAAATGTATAAGCGTAACAATGTACACAATTTAAATGTTAATCTCTAAATGATATTATAAATGTAAAACTTAATTTGAACGCATAATTAAAACAAGCTCTAATCATCATATATATCTGATATAACTTTTAGCGCAAAACTTCTTAATTTTATTTATATTATGAGTAAACTTGCAAAATTTACTTAGTCTAAATAATCAAGACAAATTTAAGGATGAAGCGTCAAGAATTTGAAGAAATACAGTTATTAAGAAAAATGTTCAAATTATCATTATCATCATAAGTGTTTTATTAAATTATTCTCAAAGTAGACACGAACTGTGTCTATATTATGTTGTTCTTAGCTAACATAGTGTATAAGTTTTTCAAAATATCTCCGAGTTACTTATCACCTTAAAGTCAAAAGTGACTTGTAGATAAGTAATTTTATGTAATTAAATTTCAATACTCAAATCAAATAATCCAACAAAAATATATATATATATTCCAAATATTTCGTAACTAAACTATTTGGTAGTAGAAAAAAATGTAAATAAGCAAACTATAAAAACAAGTGTCTCATTTTGAGACATTTCTAATGATTGAGAATCCAAAAAAGTCTCAAAATGAGACACTTGTTTTTGTAGTGCAAATATAAGTGAAAGAAATTGCCGTGTTAGGTGTCCGAAGTGAAACGAATACACTTTTGGTCTCATCAAATCTTAATCAAAGCAAATTTTCTCACTGAATAGATACTGCCGATTGGCTTTGCATTACGTTTGTAATTGAGTGTGACTACGTGGGCACGACTTCACACCACCGGACGACAAAGTAATCGACGCTCATGACAGATTCAGCCACCTGTCGAGTCATTATCACTAATCCAGCAATCGCTGGGAACAAGCGTACCTACAATTATTTCTTTTATGCCTGCCTAACCCTCGTCTGAAATGCTTTTTCATTCGCGAAGGCGCTTTTGTCAAATTCAAATTTAAAGATGAAATCTGTCGAATACTCCTCTTTTTGACGATGTCGAAGACCTATCCATCTAAATATAAGGATTGTCAGTTTTCTGTTTGTTAAGAACAATTTTGACAGTTGAGTAAAATTTCATATTAAATGCCGTAAGAGACTAAATATTTTTGCAAAATAATATAATATATATATAGTAAATATATATTTTATATATATTTTATAGTTTTAATATGTAAAAATATATTTCAAATGCTTTTTAACTTGTAATCAAATGCATTTAACATGTAAATGTACTTCTGCGTATAATTTGAAATATATTTTTTCCTTCCTATGAGATTGTGGCAATTTATACACGATTTTCCTTCATTTTATATTCTGGTAGACCCATAAAAAAACTTATTTTTTATGATTAATAATACTTTTAGCAAAAGTTAAATTAGATTGGACTTAACTTTTGCCAAAAAGTGATGAAGTGTACAAATTGTCGGAAAGTCATACAAACATTGCCATTGTTAAAACAATTCTTGCGAGTGCAGAACAACCACGAACTTGCGGTAAACTTGTCCTTCCATCTATTCTAACTCGAGGTTCCGTAAAAGATACATCTATATTCGAACCATTATAATATTATTTTTCACTTGTTCGAAATTAGGAAGTAACAGATGGAACCTAATAATTTCACAAATTTAACGTAATTGAAATGGAAAAAGAAAGATGATGAAAAAAATGATGATTTTAATCAAATGATGATTAAGAGCACCATATTTAAACTTTTCCACACCTTTAAATTAAAAATTATATATGATCTCTCTCCATCACAAACTTATTTGAAAACATGTAAAAAAACTGAAATAAAAAGTAACTTAAAATGATTATTAGAAATCGAAAAAGAATTGCTACTTTTATAACATATAACCAGGTGAAAAGCTTTAATTATATATGTGTTGCAAGATACTACAAGTTTCAAACAAAAAGTAATTACTTATGTTTTTGTTTTGAAATCCAATTGATCAGCGGTATCCAATTGCTGAATGTATATTCTGCACTTTGACACACGCTTTAACCACCTTAATGAATATAAGTAACCAATTTCATTTCGAAGCACTCTCCATTGTTGAAATGATTGCTGCACATTTATAAAGATTACCTCCGTTTTCGCATTGGCGCGCAGATATCAAAGCCGAAACTGTCGTTCGGTAAAGTAAACACACACTCACGCGATGACCGCTCTTTTTGCACGCGCGCGGTTATCAAACCGTAAAACGCTACTGAGCGAACTTTTCGAAGCTCGAAGGGTGGCACGGAATCTTTCGGGGCTTCCCCTACTCTCGCGCGCACACCCCAGCCTCTCGTGTTCTGCGTCGCGTTGGATGGTCGTCCTCTTGCGTCAAGAGGAACTCGTGTTTGCAGTGCGAAAGTTGTACGCCTGCACGGTAACCACTGATGTTTTAGTGGTCCAGCGGAGCCACGGGTCGCGCGCGCGCCGGAACGCGTCCGAAGGCAGCCGAACGTGACCGACAGGCTACGAACAGGAGCTGCTGACTCCCGGTCATCGTGTCCTTGTCCGTCTCAGCCGGTGCTCTTTGTCTTCTCCTTGGCATCTCGTAGCATCCACTTTACGTTCCGTTCCCCGTCCATTCATTTCTCCCTCTTCTTTAACCACAACTGTTAACCGTATCTCCGTTCTCCGGACCGGCGCGTGAATCTTGCCTTCTGATCGGTCGGATTATCACGTCTTGGCAAAGGCGACCTCGAGCCGATTCTTGTCAGCCACAATGCCGCCAGCTACGCGAGATACGGCAAATGGAAAAAAAAAACAATCGGAAATTCAATAATGCGTTTTAAAGTACCCGAATTCTGATCGGACGTATGCTGAGATAAATGATTGTTGCTTCAGCTTTCTTCAACTTAGTATTGCAGAAATGTAGTTGTGTTTTTATGTTATAGAAATCGCGTACATTTTTTTCGCAGATTCACGATTGTGTCGTTTAAAAGAGATCGTTCCTGTTATACTCTTATATCGACACTTGATTCTTTTCGAATGAATCTTGTGTAATTGAGAAGTGAAAATAAGTTTTTATAACACACCATCGATAAATAGTTTGTAAGCTGCTGGGAATTCGAGTAGTTTTAGATATGTGTCAACATTAGGTTATCATTTTTTCACCAAGATAACTTTTGAATTTTGGAGCTAATAATTAAAAAGAATAATTAGTCAGATTGTTTCTTATATGTTATATTTCTGTTCTTACGGGTTTAATCAAAAAATTTAACGATTTATTAACAGCACAGAGTATCGTTTTACAAACTGTTGTATGGTTCTTTTTACATATTCAGATAAAAAGAAAGCAATCTTATATGATGTTTTTCATGTAATGAGAATACCTGTTGGTAATTGAATATTCTAAGGGAAAAACGAGGAGGTACTACAGGTGGACTAAATGAATATAATCTGATTGGAATTAACAAGATCTCATTTAGCAATGAACATGATTAAAATTCCCTAATCGCATTGTTGTGTGATGGTCAACAGTTGATTTAAAGGCAATATCTAGGTATGGGAATTCCACATGATGTTTAACCTTGTTTAACTGAAGAATTTTCAGTGTAACACCTGGTTCATAATGGACCATCAGAAACCGGGAAACGTAACTAAGACTAATTGGATTCTTTCGAAAATCAGTACAGTTAACAGCGTGCAGTTATCCTCTTTGATTTTCAAAATCAGCAGTGTTCCACTAAATTAATGAGATCCTTCAGAAAACTTTTTGCTTGACAACAAAAAGGTTAACATTTTAAAGCATTTTGTAGCAGATTTTAAAACGTTAAAAACTGGAACACTAGTTTTTATAGTTTGGAAGGCTAAATATAAAATGTATAAGTCGTTATAAGAACGCTAATATTCAATTATAAATATAACGTAAGGAATATTTGGAAGAAAAACGCTTACTTACTAGGTAAATTTAATATATTAACTAATCTGCATAAACAAGATCATGCAAATTAGATGATATAAAATATGCAAGCTAAAATCGAATATATATAAGAATGATAAATTTATCGAAACATTTTATTGTGTCTATACAATGTCTTTGCGAACTATTATTTCGTTCCGAAACTCTTTGATCGAATTGTTTCGAATTGTATGCAAAAGATTCGCAAGTGGAAGAAATATGTGCGGAAAATTCTACCGGAATAAGTGAATAGCGTTGCATCGACGCGAGAAATGGCTTATTTGTTTCGTTAAAGTTAAAACCAGACAAAATACACACAAGAATAAAAAAGTATATCTCTAGAAAGCAACATCTTTGATCTGTTGAAGCGTAATTTATTTTTTTGAATAAAGAAACGTAAGTATATTTAATTAGATCATTTTTCTGATCGATCTTCACTTTTCTCATATGCGAAGTAGATATTATTTTTATGTTGTTAAACTATAAAATAAATCATTCCAAAATACATTATTTAAATTATATATGAGAAACTTGTGAATAAAAACTCTGTAATAGTCAATTTATCTGTACATAAAAGGTTAATTTTTTTTACTTTACACTTCCTCCACGTTAAAATGAGATTTTTACATCAAAAATATGTAAAATCATGTAAAGAGTCAATTTTATTTATATATAAAAACATCAAACCTTGGTTTTAAATCTCATTTCTCACATGACGTTGTATAATAATTAAAAAAAAACGAACAAGCCAAGGTCTGCAGTTTAATATTATCTGAATTTATACACAAACCGGAATATTTTGTTGTATCATCTATTCAGACGTTGCACTTTTACACCAGCATGAAAACTCAATTCTATAAAACAAAAGAAATAGACAATGGAAGTAATGGTAAAGTTACACTGCAAGTTTACTTATTGCATGTAAATATTGCTCCAACTGCTGATGAATCAACGAAGCACATTTAGATACTTTCGTAATGAGTTCGCAGCAATAATCATCTAAAGGCTGTTGTTTAAGAAGGAGAACAACGGCCCGTTGTGATTTTCACAGGTGGCGTATTTTGACCGCAATAAATGACAGCAGTTTACATTATGTTGACGAGAAATTCGGTTTTCTATCAACAACGGCACGATGCTAAACGAGTCTTTTGTCAGTCTATTCATTAAGTGTAAATAACATTTTGTAGCATCAGTCATAAAAAAAGCTTTCATTATTTCGAATGAAAATGAGATTAAAGGGTAAATGGAACAAATAAAGAATTGAATTTAAATGTTTCGCTCAGTCATTACAATGGATCTGTTAAAACATTCCCTCGCAATTGAAAATAGATTGTGGAAGTATATGCAAAAATACATTTTGAATATATTTTTATAAACTCAAATATATTTCTTTATTTGCATACATATTTACACATATATTTCTGAAGAAACATATTTAAATGTATTCCAAAATCTAACTGGCATCTAACTTTTTGCAGAAAATATATTTTATCTATTTCACATATTCTATTCTGATATATTTTATTATTTCCCGTATATTCTGAAATATATTTCGTTCCGTGAAAGTTTGTTTTCATTATCTTACAGAATTCCTTTAACTCTGGTTATAAAAATATATGAAAATAAATTAATAATAATTCAATTTTATACTTTAACATTTATTAACATGAAGTAACATCCCTAATTAAATTAAACAAGCCTATAAGATATACTTAACATTAATGTTTCCAAACTCATGGTATCAATGACTCATGATGCAGCTCAACAATTTAAGGTATATCGTATAAGGTATCACGTATTAATTATTCATTAATTATCCTTATTATAGATTGTTCATTAACATGACTTTAAAATCATACATAAAAATATGAGAAGAAAGAGCGTGTTGCTCAAAATATATGGATTATTTTTCAATATCAAACGGATTATTATTTTGCTATAAAAATAAAAAGAATGCTAAAAAAATATATAAAACTTGAGCGTGTATTTTATATTTTTAGAGACTTTTCTCATTTCTGATTTTGAATCAGATAAATTTTTGATTGCCCGTTCCAATCCCAAAATTTTTTTGGTACGGGATATTTTTGTTTTGGGTTTTTGTGGTATGGGATGGAAATTTGTTTAATCACGTGGTTAAAAAAGTGAACAATAAGTTGACATCAATAATGCACATAACATTTTGATATTTTAAAACAAAATTCCAATTTGTACTAATTCATATTGTATATATAAACTTCAAAATTACTGCATATTATTTATATTCAGTTATTTACACTTCACTTATTTTAAACTTTTTGTAGATAAAATTTAATTCTCTTCTTTATAAATACGATAAAAAGGTGAATATTAACTGTTATGAAAAAATGTCGCTGAATAAATATTATGCAATAAGAATATTATAGGTATTCATTTACCAATAAAACATATTTTTGCTTGAAATAACAATGAAAATGGTTTTAAAATAACAAATGAGTATACGTTTGATACTAGCAAAGCTGCTTTCGGGACTCTCTATAATAATTCAATTAAATCGAGAAAATGATTACGACTTTACATAATCCGCGCAAACTATAAATCCACGCCTTCTCCACGCGTATGCTTAATAAGTAATCACGAAATTGCTGCAAAATGAACAATTTATAAATTTGATACATGAAATTATAATTTGCCTAATCGATAAATTGGAATTGAAAAACAGTTCAGATTACGGATTTGTGAAGCGGAAAATTGTAGTGATAAATTTTATAAAATTGCATTAGGAATTTCAAGTTAAAGTCATAAATATTATATTTGAATATAATATTAGTATTCTTATTCAATTAATTGAATGTCATGAAAAAATTTCATTCATTATTCAATATTTGTCGATTCATTTATACGTAAATCTAAGATTATATTAATAAATATAAGAAATTACATTTTTGAAAATAATGAATAAAAACTGAATTGTTAATTTTAATATAATTAACTTGTCACTTAAATGTATTTAAAAATATATTTCATTTTTTTAGATGGTAATATATTTTTGCGAATATTTTGTCTTTATGCAAGATTATCGATAATGTTGTCAAAAATATCATATAAATTTATATACTATATACGTTTATATGATATTTTTATATAAATTAATTATACCATGCAAATTACATAATATACTAAGATTAATGTGTTAACTCTAAAAGTACCGGAGTTTGCTACACTAAATTACGAGTTTGTATAATACTATGAGTGTATACTATAAGGACTATCAAGTTTGTATATTATAAGTATCGCAAGGTGTCAATTTAGTGCGCTTTTGTTTTTTAGTTGTATAAGTATTAAAATTAAAAAAAATAATTAGATCAATAACAAGAAGAAGAAAAAGTGTGAAGAAGAAAAAATCATCAAACTACTGATTTCGGTACTTATAGCATACAAAAATGGTAGTACTTATATATAGTGGATAATTCAAGTATACCAAGTCGTACTTTTAGTTTAGCAAACTCCGGTACTTTTAGAGTTAGCACATTTATTTTAATACATTATATAATTTGTCTGGAATAGTTAAAGTTTATAAAACCTTTTAAAAAACATTATTGATAACTTTGAATAAAGACCTTTCAAACTGTAACGATGGATAAAGACTATTTAAATCGCCACTGCGAATAAAGACCATTTAACGACACGATGAATTGAGACTTTTTTCAACTTGTCAGATCAATCTTTTCATTCACAAAATATTTACTTTATTAAATCAGTTCTGACAGACAATGATTATCCGACACCTTTTTCAAATAAATATATTAACAAAAGGTTACTAATTTCTAAACATCACAACAGCAATTATGATAAGAACATAAAAGAAAATAATATATATATTAATTCACAAAACAACAATATGATTTTACAAAAAACAGTTTTGCCGTATGTCAAAGAAATGTCGAAAAATTGAAATCAATTATGAATAAATATGAAAAATAAAACGACATTTGAAGAAACGAGATAAAAAGCGACCCCGACAAACATAATGTCATTTCAAAACAGAATATTCAAACAGATCATCAGTTTGACTAAGAAAATGTTAAAATCTTAGATCACGAATCTAACTATACCAAACAACTTATCTCTGAAGTGATCTTTATCAACAAACAAAAAGATCTTTATCGGTTTGGATGAACGGAATGATACCACACCAATCTTAGTGAAATTTACGATAAGATCATTACATTAATTTAAATTTTCACGCCAAAAGGAAATGAATGTGTTTAATTAGTTAACTTGTGAACATGACTTAAATTTAAAAATTTAATTCTTACACCTTTCTTTAAAATAAATTAAATATTAATTATTAATTAATTAAATATATTAAATAACATAACCTGAAAAATCGATTTATATTTTAGTATTAAAATAACACCAGTGAAAATTAGCATTAATTATTTTGATCGAAACTTGAAAAATGTTGGTACAAAGATCGATAACTTTGAATTTTTTATTATACAAATGTATAAATTTTTATCTCTCGAATGAATAAAAGAGTGATCAGCCTATGAATTTATTATTAAAATCTGCAAATTACTTCCGTTAACTAATAATTCAACGGCTGGATCAATTCCCAATATGAATGTGTTCGTTTAAATATATTTCGGGAAGATTGCTTCCATGATTGACTAAATCAATGGTTGATTGATTTAGTAAATCAGGCAACCCGTTAATTTGTTTTACATCTCGTAAACTTTATCTAGAGTTTATCTAGAGTTCTAGTTCTTGCCGAGTATGACACTTAAAACTCTTTGAAACAGACCGACGAAATGTGTAAGTCTTTGCAGTACGTTGACAGTACACACTCCCATTTGTCTGTTCTTGGATTACATTGTTGGTCCATTCGTGAGAACAAATTTCTCATCATAAAAAATGACGAACATATGTAGCGTCGTTCGAACATCAGACGTGACGCATTTTGTCTTGCGAGGATGATATCAGCACGACTCAGTTTATGACATGAGATATAAGACATATTTCGCGAGTTCTGTTACAACTTTAAAACAAGATTTTCATTCGATAAATTCTCACGTGAAAATCATAATCTAATAAAATAAAAGAAATATTCTTTAAGTAACTCTACACTTATATAAACTTACCCAAGCAAGAATTTGACCGGGCAAACTTATGCAAATGCAAGGGCCTTGGCTGGGCTTTACAGGGCAAACCATAGAAGGGTGCCACACGAAAACCTTGCTGGGGCCTGTAATTGCTAATATAAGGCAAACTTTGCCAAGGATGCCATACTATAGCCCTGCAAGGCCCTGCTCAGATTTTCTTAAGGCATTCCAGGTAAAGGATGCCACACAAAAGTCAACATGGGGGCCCTGCAAGGTTAACATAAGGCATGCCTGCCATGGGCTGCCATGTAAAAATAAACATATGGCCCTCATCGAGTTTTTTCCATGGCAAGCTCTTGTAATTATTGCTAAAATTTGACGGGATCACCATGTAGGGGCCACGTAAGGTATACGAAAGGCATCCCCGAAAGGGTGTGCCCGATGAATATTATCTGGGGGCCTTGCAAGGTTATAATGGGTATGCCCGCCAAGGGTTGCCATATAAAAGGAAACATATGACCCTCATTGTGCTTTTTCAATGGCATGCCCTTTTCAATAATGCTGAAATTGGATGGATTTACCATGTAGGGGCCACGCAAGGTACGCGAAAGGCATCCCCAAAACAGCCTGCCCAATAAATTACAACTGAGGGCCTTGCAAGGTTAATATAAGGTATAACTGACATGGGCTTCCATAACAAAAGAATAAGGAGGGCCACATAGTGTTTACGAGTGGCTAGCCCTGTTTTATAATGCTAAAATTCGACGGGTGGACCATACAGGGGCCTTACATGGTTTTCATAGGGCATGCCCATACAGGGGCTGCCAT
>JABFPJ010005056.1:0-12724 GCA_022817425.1 Gryon sp. ZL-2020
TCAATATATAGATTATATATGGTTCATGTATGGTCCATATATGGATCGTGTATAGTCCATATTGTGATCATATGTGGTTCATGTATCGTCTATAAATGGATCGTGTATGGTTAATATATAGTTCATATACGGTTCATATATGGTCCATATATGGATAATAAATGGATGATATATGGTCAATATATGGTTGATATATGGTTTATTTCTAGTTCATATGTGGTCCATATATGGGTCATATATGGTTAATATATATATAGTTTATATACGGTTCATATATGGTCCATATATGGTCAATATAAAGATCATATATGGTTCATGTATGGTCCATATATGGTCAATATATAGATTATATATGGTTCATGTATGGTCCATATATGGATCGTGTATAGTCCATATTGTGATCATATATGGTTCATGTATAGTCCATATATGGATCATGTATGGTTCACATATGGATTATATATGGTCAATATATGGTTCATAAAAGGTTCATATATGATCCACATATGGTTCATATATGGTCAATATATGGTTCATATATGGTCCATATATGGTTTATATATGGTCCATATATGGTCAATATATAGATTATATATGGTTCATGTATGGTCCATACATGGATCGTGTATAGTCCATATTGTGATCATATGTGGTTCATGTATCGTCTATAAATGGATCGTGTATGGTTAATATATAGTTCATATACGGTTCATATATGGTCCATATATGGATCATTTATGGTTCATATATGGTCCATATATGGTTTATATATGGTCTATATATGGATCATATACGGATTATATATGGTTAATGTATAGTCCATATATGGATCATGTATGGTCCACATATGGTTCATATATGGTCCATATATGGTTCATATATGGTTAATATATGGTCCATATATGGGTAATATATTTGGCCCATATATGGATCATACATGGACCATATAGTCCATATCTCATATAGTCCATATTTTGAACGTATGTGGTTTATGTATCGTTCATGTATGGATTATGTATGGTCAACAATGCATCATATACGGTTCATATATAGTCCATATATAGATTATGTATGGTTCACATATGGTTCATATTTAGTGAATTTATGGTCCATATATGATTTTTGGAATAATATATTCTTAATATAGGTTTTATATATAGACCATATAGGATCGTTTTTACTATGGAAGGCAGCATAAGACAAGTGTATTTATTAGTATAAGTTGGTGTTGGTGTGAGATGTATCTTCGCAGGTGTGGGTAGATGTAGTATAAATACGTAGGCCGAAGTAGCGAAGAAGCAGCCGGATCACGATGCCAAGGGCTACCTGATAAGCAACAACGTTTCACAATTTTAACACACGACCGCGTGTTTATCCGCCTCGAGGTATGTTATCGCGCGAGCTTGTACGTACGACCAAATAACTCGGCAACGTTCTAGCCTCGCGACAGAATAACTTAGCAATATCACCAACGTTATAACGCAAATCGCGATTCCGGGGTGTAATGTTAGACAATTGACTACCGTCTAGGATGTACCTCGTTTACCATCTAATCCACCTGAAGGCAATACTTTCTTTTTTTTTTTATATTTTTTATTTCAGGCATTGATTTTTATGGCAATGTGATACATGCTAATGTTTCGTTTTTTAATGGGGTTTAACAACTAATGGTGCTGTATATTTGCAAGGTGCATGTGATATGTGTTTATTGCTAGGCAAAGTAAGTTGCACGGAATTTTTCTGATGAAAAAATATCGAGGAATTTATTTTATGATGTTGATTTTGTTAGATAGTATTATGGGAGAATGTTTTTTTTTTTTGGTTTTAATAAGTAACTAATTATAGTACTTTCAAAATTAAGTAAATATGATTCAGTAAAATAGATTGAACAAATTTTGTTTCTTGTTTAATCAATCAATTTTTTATTTTCTTTTTCTTTCTGAACAGAAGCTGAGGATATTTTTTCATGTTTGTGATGAATATATGAAATTTGACTTTAAAGAAGACAATAAAATGACAAAAAAGCACTTACCAAGACAGGTGATGGCATGATCTGCTGGCGGTCGGAGGACATTACGTGCCCAAGCAGCTCTCAAAACCTCGAGAGCGCAGGGTGGCCCACCGACCATAAGCACCCCCGGTGCCACGTGTCCTTTATAACGTAGTTGACGCGTTGCATCCACGAGTGCCACATTCCACCAGCACTTGGAATTTGCTTCCAAAAAGCTCTGCAATTCAGAACAAAAAATTCCAATAAATAACTGAACAATTCCAATTAACTTTCAAATATCCTTACCAATAGATTATAATTATTAGGGCAGGCCTAGTTTATTTTAAGGGTCCTCCAAAGGCAACCTAAGCAACGCCTTTATAATTACGGATTCGCGAAATTTGGCACAACTTGGGCCTATTTAGGGATTAGATGGCCATAACAAGGTTATAACAAGTCCATAATAAGGTCCTAACAAGGCCATAACAAGGCCATGATAAGGTATTAACAAGGTCATAACAAGACCATATAATGGTCATAATAAGGTTATAACAAGGCCATGACAAGGCCACACCAAGGCCATAACAAGACTATAACAGGGCCATAACAAGGCCACTATAAGAAGCAAATTAGGACATAACAAGGCCAAAACAAGGCTATAACAAGGCCATAACAAGGTCATAGCAAGACCCTAGCAAAAAAGTAAGAAAACCATTAGAAGGCCTTTGTAGACCCTTTAAATGACCTTACAAATTGAACAGGATAGCCTATACAGGGCCCCAGAAAAAATTATTACTAGGGTATTAATCAAAAATTTTTCTTTCCAAGAAAAATGTTCAACTAATCCATAAATCTCCCAGCAAATCTGGTATTTAAAGCATCCTCAGACTCTACGTGTTTCATCATCGATAAATTATCCTACCATCGTCAAGTGCTTACAAGCATTAAGCCGTTCAATTTCGGGGATATCTTCCCCTAGCGAGCTTTTTTCTCCCCCGGTATCGCCCCTTTTATTCACAAGCTATATAACGCTTTTTTTCTCGTGAGGGTGAAAACGCCCCTGCAATGACCGTGACCACTCCCTTCACGTGCCTGTGTCATAAAACTTATACGTCAAACAGTTACCCTGACCATATAGATACTTCATTCAGCCAATGTATTGTTTGGCCGCTGGCTGTTTGCACAATTGAAAAAGACGTTCATCTGATTTTTATTTCGCTTTTTATCCTCTTTTAACCGTCAATTGTGTGGCCTTTTATAAACCCATTGAATGGTAAAAGTGAAAATAAGGTCCTTTTTTTTTTTTTTTAAACTGACAAAAATATTAAGTTTTGTCTTGTGTTTCTTCATCATTAGAGTAACTCTATGTCTCTATAAAAAGAGTATTTATTTACAGTCGTACTACATAGGTACAATAAAAAAGCCGTCTATTTTAACTTCTAATTGAACAATTCCCCTGTTTTCACTCGAGGATATATACAGACCATTGACAAATAATGGGATGATGGCACTGTTTATCGTCGTTCAGTCGATGAACAAACTAATGCCTTGAGCGATAATTGATTCAGTGCCAATCAAGCTCTTGTTTGATTAGTCCGCAAACGTCATGTGTGCGATTGAAAGAAGACGAAGAAGAGGACGAAGCAGGAAGACGAAAAAAGAAACATCAAACAAAACACATACGCTTTATGATGGCAAGCTTTCTCCACGACTGATTTGTCGCAGATGTACGTTCGTTTAGCCGTTTCTACACACAGCCTATAATCTTCGAGATCACTTTCGGTCCATTCATTTGAAGACTATTGATTGATTTTCCATCTAATGATTCAATTCAAGTTCTAATTTAAACTTCTTACCGTCGCAGATAATCAACTATGAAAATGTCATTGAAATTAATTGTTTTTTCTTTTTTTTTATTATTATTCGATTCAAATTACAAACTTAATTGATGCTTCGTTTTAAATTAATTATCAATCATAAAATGTAATTATATTTTGTCTATTCTTTCAATTTGAATGAATTTGTAATGTTAATTGAAGATGCAAAAATGTGTAGAGATCAATACAATTCTTTAAAAAATTGGTAGAAATCTATAAGTATTTTTTATAAAATCGTAGAAATCGGAAATTATATTCCTTGTAGAATGATTAATCGGGCTGAAATATGGACCTAGCGTGGAAATCATGTCAGACCCTTATCAGACCTTATTCAGACCCTAATCAGACCCTAATCAGACCCTTAATCAGATCTTAAATCTGACCCTAATCAGACCTTAATCATACCTTCATCATACCCTAATCAGACCCTAATCAGACCCTTAATCAGACCTTTAATTAGACCCTAATCAGATCCTTAATCAGACCCTAATCAGACCTTTAATCAGACCCTAATCAGACCTTAATCAGACCTTAATCAGACCCTTAATCAGATCTTAAATCTGACCCTAATTAGATCCTAATCAGACCTTAATCATACCTTAATCGGACCTTAATCAGACCTTCATCATACCTTCATTATACCCTAATCATACCCTAGTCAAACCCTAATCAGGCCCTTAATCAGATCCTAATCAGATCCTAATCAGACCCTAATCAGACCCTTAATCAAACCTTAAATCTGACCCTAATCAGACCTTAATCAGACTTTCATCATACCTTCATCATACCCTAATCAAACCCTAATCAGACCTAATCAGACCCTTAGTCAGACCTTTAATCAGATCCTAATCAGACCTTAATCAGACCGTTATCAGTCAAGCCACATCGAGATAAAAAGTTGAAAGTATATTAAAATCTTTCAAAAACGAAATTCTAATATACAATTTTATATCTGCAAATTACACGAAGTTATTCAAAACTCAACTTTATTTTCGCCGCATAGTTTGGCGTCACAGCGACATATGCAAAGTCACCATCTGTCTCATCGCTATTAATAAATCACTGAAAATGAAATATGCGAGGCTGCGGAATTTTCGTCATTTACAGTGCTGGAATCTGTGACAGTTATCTGACGCGTCCCGGTAACTCGGGCTTATCAACCCGGGGGAACAATCTTAATGAAGCACAAAAGGGATCGCTTTTAAACGTCGTCATTTTAGCTTCCAACTTTCTTGCTGCATTTTGCCTGACGATGTATTATATATATATATATATATATTTTAACATTATGTTTATAGTTACGCGCTTTTGTTGGTTCTTTTAATTGTATTTTTGCAAAAATACAAGTTCAGTTTATACTTTACGTGTAAGGCAATATTTATGGGACAAGCATTGTCAATGAAAACTTTAACGACAAATGCATAGTTGAATAGACGTTTGAATGAATATAATTTATTTCAGTCGCGAATAAACTTGTCGAGGAAATGTTGCTTGAATTATGGCTTTGAAATAATAAAAATGAATATACCAAAAAGGATAAATAAAAGTATGAAATTTAACAACTTTTGTCCAGCAATATTTTTCGATACTCAAAAAAAGAATGACAATTGGGGAAAAGTGAATTATTTTTTCCTTTGATTTATTTTATCTTTCAATTAAATTACGTTTCTTTTCGATTCTCAAAGTAAACGGAATCAATATAAAAAAAAAAACGTTCAATTTTGTACGCAGTCAACAGAAAACGTCAATACGCAACGTTGAGGATATATCGAAATTGCACTCACGTTCGACCTTCGAGATACGCCAACAGCAAAAAAAAGCACCGACTTGGCGTCTTTGAAAAAATAATGATCCAACAGAATACAAGAATTTCATTTTTTTTCTTCGTCGAAAAATTGCAAAAGTTCAACTTTTTTTCGCATAAAATTGCCGTTTTTATGTTTCTTTTTGGCTTTTCGGTTTTTAATTCAACTCGCAAGTTTATATACATGATAATTTATGCGCTTATGACTTAATGAGGATTATTAAACTTTTTTTTTTCCTGACAAGTGCATTTGACAATTTATGTCATTAGGTTTTATGGCAAATGAATGGATGAATGAATGTCTGCTGTATGTCTACAAAGTTTTACGTTGAATTTTTGAAAAGGTTAGAAAAAGTGAATAATTTCGAAATACAGTTATTGGCTGTGAAAAATAAATGAATCCGTTTTTAATTAAAAATTGCGAGCGATTAAACACGATACCGGCTTTTTAATTACAAATTACGGTTAGAACGGAAAGAATTATTAGTTTGTGAGTTTAACACAGTTAAGCGAAAAGTTTAACTGTTTATTATTAGCGGAAAAAGATTTCATCTTTTTTGACTTTTTAAGTTTTACAAAATACTTCCTTAGCAAAATGTAAAATATATTTGTAATATATTTTTTTATTATATTTTTAATATTTTTATACTATATATAATAATATATAATAAAAATATAAAATATTATATTTTTAATATTTTCATACTTTATATAATAATATATAATAAAAACATCAAATTCCGAAAAAATGTCTCCAAAATGGTCAAAGTGCTATTTTATCTTTACTTTACATCAGAATGATTTTTATATTTTGAGATAAATGGTTTGCCGCAGTTGAAACATTAATAAAATATTCTTATTTGTCTTATGGAAATTCAATTTTTAATTCACTTGAAGGAAATTAATCATATCTAATAAACATAATCCACAGCTCGTAATGTCCTTCATTGTGCGGCCAAACACTTAGCAATAAGATCGAGATCACGGCAGGCAAGCGGTGATTTATAATAGTCGTTGACGATGATCTTCACTCTCGTTTTTGTTAAGAAAAAAGACTAATCGTGAACTTTCACGTTCTGCGACTATGTATACGCGTTTTCGTAATGACAAAAGCCAAGAGCGGAAACCGTAAATATTTTGTAAAAATGCACGCACGGAAAGTTAATCACCAACACAACCAAGCCGCGACCATTTGTAATATATCAATTTTACTAGATTTGTTTCAGTGGTTTTCTCTGTTTTTGTCGGAAATTACGTTCCGCGTGTCCGCTGTGATGAATTATTGCCAACGTACACACTTTATTGTCCAGAAACCGCTTTTTCGTTTTTATTTTTTTGTCATTCTTGTTCAAACTTTCTGTTACGTATTCAAATACAAAATTTAATTTAACTTGCTGTATTTAATAGTTCTTATTCGTCTGATATAACAAAATGGGAAAAATGAAAAAAATGGTAACAAAATGGTAAACATTTTTATTACTTTGGTGGCATTTTTGTGCCATTTTTTAAATAGAGTGCTATTTTTGTACCATTTTTTAAAAATAGTGCCATTCTTTAAAAATGTTAATAATTAATTAACCTAGGATATATTTATTTTAGATACTTTGGTGCCATATTTTAAAAAGAGTGCCATTTTCTGAAAATGGTACGAATAATTAATTAACCTAGGATATATTTATTTTAGATACTTTGGTGCCATTTTTTAAAAAGAGTGCCATTTTTTTACCATTTTTTAAAAAGAGTGCCATTTTTTAATCATTTTTTTAGGAAGAGTGCCATTTTCTGAAAATGGTACAAATATTTAATTGACCTAGGATTTTAGATATTTTGTTGCCATTTTTTCAAAAGAGAACCATTTTTTAAAAAGAGTGCCATTTTTAAAAAATGGTACAAATATTTAATTGACCAAGGATGTTATGTTTGATTTAAATACATTGGTGCCATTTTTTAAAAACAGTGCCATTTTTGTACCATTTTTTAAAAAGAGTGCCATTTTTTGAAAATGGTACAAAAATGGCACCAATGTATTTAAAATAAACATAACATCCTAGTTCATTTAAGTTGCAACATTTTAAAACAAAAAAAGAAGTGTCAGAGGAGGGGGGGGGGAAGAAGAATGACAATAAATTCATGAGGTCAATAAGCATTGTAATCAACGACTGCAATGCACTTACACAAGTAGTCAAACGCAGTTCGTAACTCCACCATAAATCACGATAGCATAATTTATATGCTAATGATCGCATGATTAGCCAAACGGCGCGTAGAGGTGTTTTTCTTGTATCACGTAGGCGGCTGCTGTCGAACAGTTTCACTTCTGTTAGATCAATGATCGCTTTTCAAACACATTTCTCTATGTTTTAATTAGCTCCGACAAGTCCGTTCCTTCTTCTGCCGTTTTTTTGTCTCATTCTTTCTTTCTTTTTTAGTTCATATTTGTTTGAATAAGTTTGCAAATGTATATTAGATGTTTTTGATGAGTACACGAGAAAATGCGTATTGTTTATGGTCACGTACAATTTTGGATACAGAGAAAGTATCGACGTCGCGTATTGTTTCGCCTTTTTTTATTCTGCGAAAGTTGTGAATTGTTAATGGTATATTCATTCTTTATGATATTAAACGCTCTAAGTAAGAAGTGAGAAAAAATTAATAACTTATGAAAAAGAAGAAAGAAGAAAAAAAACGTTATCAGACCCTCATCAGACCCTAATCTGATTGGGGTAAATGTTTCCTAATGTTACCTCTAATGTTACCCTTAATGTTACCCCCCCAGAGGTCTGATTAGGGTCTGATTAAGGTCTGATTAGGGTCTGATTAGGGTCTGGTTAGGGTCTGATTAGGGTCTAATTAGGGTGTAATTAGGGTCTGATTAGAGTCTAATTAGGGTCTAATTAGGGTCTGATTAGGGTCTGATTAGGGTCTGATTAGGGTCTAATTAGGGTCTGATTAGGGTCTGATCAATCAGGGCCACATCTGAAACATGGCACACGCGATTTTCAATTCTACCAGAAGAGAAAAGCCATCATATTGGACGCGGATAATTACAGTGCCGCATCAATGATGAGAATAACACAATGCCACGCCTAATGCAATATTTTACTTATAATTGGAACCAGTTAAAGTACAATTAATCCCCGACGATGAACGGCTTGCAAAATAAATGTTACGCCGCGAAATTACCATTCGTTTTTGCGGTCGCGTCATCCATGCATTGGAGTCGCGCGCGGGTGCGGCCCACGAAATAATGCGCGAAATATTATCGTGTTGTTTCAGAGATAGAAGTAGCGCTCGGTCGTGCGGAAAGCAAATTTATTAAGAGATCGACCTCTTAATCGGTCGACGCCAGAGTTACATTATAACTTGCCACCATCTTGCAAATTATTAATCCGTTGCTGGGTTATTTATTGTTTATCAACCGAAAAGAAAATTGTTACGAAAGCGAATTCATTGATACTAAGTAGTTAATACAACTTTTGTGATGCAAAATTTTTTCTTTTTGTGATTATATTTTTTATATTCAAAAGAAAGTTTTCTAAAGTTTCACATAATTATTAAACATTAATTTATATTATTTAATTTAAATTAATAATAATTCTCCAAAATTATTTTAAATTTTTTAAACATAAATCAATAAAAATTGAAAATTTTTTCTTAAAATTTGAACATTTTTTATTTTTTCTTTTATCTTCACTTTTTAATACTCACAAACCTATCTTACACTTTTGATCTTAAATTCATTTCTGTCTTTCAATGAAGTTTACCTATTTTTAACTTCGTTTAAACTTTGTTTAAACTTCCTTTAAACTTTGGTTAAACTTTGTTTAAACTTCCTTTAAACTTCGATTAAACTTTGTTTAAACTTCGATTAAACTTTGTTTAAACTTTGATTAAACTTTGTTTAAACTTCCTTCAAACTTTGTTTAAACTTCATTTAAACTTCGTTTGAACTTTGTTTAAACCTTGCTTTAACTTCTTCAGTACGTTTGTTTCAACCAAACTTTAGTCAGAATTCTATAACTTCGTTTTCTTAGAACTCAAACTTCTTTTCAACGTTTTTTCAACTTCTATAAAATCTCCTTAAAATTGCTTTTTGATCTACTATTTTTTTGAGTTCAAAAAACACAGCTAACAAGAAAATGTTCTTTCAACCAAATTATAATTTCTAATAATAAAAATAGAAACCAAATTCATCATCGCAAAAACTTTTTTTTGTATGAACAAACTTTGCAAGTGCATATAAAACGACATTGTAAACATTATCGAGAATATAATATTGTATCTTTCCTCAATATCAACGTGAGAAACCACAACGATGCAAAGCCGATCATAAAACTTGTCGCAGTTTTTGATCCGCATGCTGTGGTCGTTTGGGGTCCAATCTGTCAATATAATATGTCTAAGCTTTCTTTCCGCGATGTTTATTATCAGGCTGTTTATTGCGTGCGAGATAGCCAAGTGAAAGTGCATCAAGCAAGTGTGTTTCAGCGTTTGACACGGTGGTTGTAGGTGGAGGAACTCGCGCGCGGTTTTGCGACGTTCTAAAGCGGAAATTTACATAGATGGTCCGCGGCGAAAGTGTCTTTCATAATCTGACAAACTATTCCGTTCGATGACCAAAAAAATAAAAAGTAAAAAAAAAATTAAAAAAAAATTTTTTTCTTTCTCCTTCTTAAATCTTTTTTATTAACACAAAAATGTTACACTGACGTTGATCGGATTTGCAATAAATTTCGACACTTTTACGTGACGTTGAATGTCGTAAAGTGCTGTCGCTCTAAGATACGACGAGATTTATTTTATGCTCATCATGCATTATTTCACGTATGGCGTACAATCAAGTTAACATGAATAATCGAAGTCATTTATAAATGAGATAAACTTGGGTCAGGATGTTGAGAAAAAGGGGTATTTGGAAAGAATAAAAAGGTTCAGGAACTTTGTTTGTGACTTAATCTATGCGACAAGAATAATCTTGCTGCAACAAAAAATGAAAAATAGAAGAAAAATGACAAACACGTTTCCGCATAATTATGTGCCATCGTCGTTTTCTTGATATAAAAGTATCAGAAAAAAAAGTTGCTTGCGTGAATGTCAAATGCAGGATTTCCATTTCATGGAAAATTGTACACAAGTATAAGAAAGTTTCAAAATTATAGTCAAAGTAAGACTACTTTATCTTTAAGGCGACTTTTCACGAAGAAAACTATTTCGCTTCCAAAAAAGCTTCCGAAAGACAATCGGATCAAATGTATAAAATTGATAAAAATCTCGTTGAAATGATCCATCTTGTAAATGTGTTATTTTTAAAATGTTGTAAATTTTATGTACTTCTTAGCCATTTTAATAAAAATATTTGTTAAATAAAATGTTAAAAAATGAATTAAAGAAAGTTTCAATATTTTTTGAAAAAAGTATTTTTACAAAAAAAAAATTTTTTAACTAAAATTATTATTTGTTAAGAACAATTTGTATTTATTGAATTTATTATTTGTATTATTTTGTTTATAACATTACAAAAAATTCGAAATGTAAATTCGCCCGTAATTTCTAAAGAAAATTAAATTTTAAAAAATAAATAAAGAATTGCGGCAAAGCAAGATTTTTGAAGTTGAAAAGTCGAACAAAAAAGACATTTTTAACGCATGTTAAAAAAAATACCACATAAAAGTAGCCGAAATCGCAAAAAAAAATAATTATTAAATTTATTACGTCAATGTATAAATTCAATATGGCGTCCACACCCTCCACTTGAGTTGTAGATGGCGCTATATGAAAATTACACTTTTTCTAGAAAAAAATGATTAAAAAATAGACAAATAAATTTCTGATTTTTAATTAAAAATTAATTATTTTAATACATACAGCATTGTTGTTAATTTCATAAATTTTTAACGCATATTAAAACAAAATAAAAAAAACACATTAAAGTAGCCGAAAACAAAAAAATAGTTAACTATTAATTTTATTATGTCAACGTATAAATTCAATATGGCGTCCACAGCCTCCACCTGAGTTGTAGATAGCGCTGTCTAAAAATTACAATTTTTCTAGAAAACAATGATTAAAAAAAATAAATCATTAATGATTGTTTAATACACACAGCATTGTTATTAATTTAAACAGAAAAAACGACACTTTGAAGAATTCGAAAACGTAAAAAAAATTTTGTTTTTCATTTTGTACAAATTTTGTGTGGAGAGTTCCTTTAATGAAATCGGCTTAAAACTTAAATTTCGGCTAATTTTTGCATCTAATTATTTGTTAATGCCCCTTAAATCTGACTAAGAAAGGAAAAGAGAGAGAAAGAAGGAAGAAAGGAGATAAAAAAGCGGTATGATCTCATAGATTGCGTTGAATTTCGCTATGAGATAAGGTCTTTCTCGTTAACGTGATATCGATCCAACTGCGCTATCCGATTGCGGGGTCGTCGAGAGAATTGCGACCCTTGGGCACCCAGAGCTACCTCCTTCGATCTCGAGACTCTGCGACGAGAGAGAATGTTTGGTTTTCCCTTGAAACGAAGCGCGATTTCACGGCAACGACTTCTGCATTTGGCATGCCGGTCAGAAAAAAGTTTCGCCCTTCTGATTAATGATCTCGGATAAATAAATATCTTATACGTTAGAGAAAATTATTTCTTAGTAATTCGAGATATTATTTATTGTAATAAAAAGTTGAATTAAAATGATTGTTTATTTCACTTTAAGATAATATCAGTTTAAGAGCAAATTGTATAAAAGTGAAATTTACGTTAAAGTTGAGTTAATTGAGTAAATATAATTTTATATCCTAAATAAATGTCTTATTGCAATTTATATATTTTATATAATATATCTTATATATATATATTATATATGGTTTCTATACTTTTTGTATATTTTGATTTTATATGAAAATAAAAACAGGTCCTTTTTTTGTACTTGGCCAAAAACACTGCCGTATCTCTTGATATATTTCGAGTTTCGTGTACAAAATATATAAAAAATATATAAATTGTATATAATAAAAAAATTATGTATAATTTATATATTAATTACTGCAATATATTAT
>JABFPJ010005057.1:0-12722 GCA_022817425.1 Gryon sp. ZL-2020
CCTGCTACCGACAATTTTTTTTAATTACAAAATTGCTCCTACTACCCCCCTCCACCCCTCCCCCCTACCCCTCCACCCCCTCCCCCTTCATAGGTTGTCTCTGGTGTGACGTCATGACTGTCGCGCCAGAGACAACCTTCAGTAGTCACAATTATATAAATAAGAAAATATTCCTTTATTCCTTGCTTTAATTATTTTTATTAATTCAATCTACTTGTAGTAATGGTTATGTGACGCTGTTCAGCCTGCTCTGCTTTCTTGACATCAACAACCTTTGTTATTCGATATCTGTTTTTAAGTACTTTTGTTGAACGTATGGGATAAGAACTCCAAATTATAATACATGTAGAAAGAAACGCTAAGTTATACATAACACACACAACGATGAACGCACAAACGCACACATACAATTGTCGCAAACGCTTTAAATAATAATCACATGAGATTGACGCAACGATTCGCTGATATGTGATAGATTAAAATTGCCTTATATACATCAGTGTGTAAAATAACATCACTTGTGGAAATGACGCCTTCGAAGCGTCGCCCCGTTGCGAGCAAAATTGAAACTAAATGGACTTATAAATATAATTGAATGAAAACCTATTATGTTTCAATGAAATGTATGAATTACATCTGTAAATTTATTTATTTACACTAAACATTATTTAAATAATTTTGAAATAGTCTTATTAATAAATATTTTATGAAAGAATGTGTACAATAATAATTTAAAATCATTTTATATTTTAAACTGTTCAATTGATAAGTAAAAATAACTGATGGAGAATAAAAGCTATTTTAAATACATCAAAAAGTAACTTTCTTACTAAGTGAATTTTCGTTTAAAATTAGTAATTTAAAATTTATTTTGAATTTAAGTAATGTAAAAAAATAATTAACAATTAATATATACATGTAGTTATATATAATGTATTATATTAATAATATTGTATATTTTCGAATATTATAAGTATTAGTAGAAAATATAGACAAAATAATGTTTGTTGCAGAAAATAATTTTCATTTATTTAAACAAACTGACAGAAAACATGTAACAAATGTTGATGATTATAGCCATGAACGTGGAACATAATAGAATCCATCAATAAGTCGGTTTGCATAAGTAATCACCGCATTTTCTAAATCTTGCAGTTTTAAAATATGCCATGAAATGGACGACTCATCGTGAATTTGATAAGCTCTGTAGTGAAGCTCATAATATACTTCCGTAAATTTCTTACAAACAATATAAATTTCGTTATTTATACATAATAAAATATGAACCAAATAGAACAATGTATCGTTTTCTTCGAATAATACAACAATATTTCCCTTTTGAATACGCCGATCGTGAATATTGAGCCACTTTAATACTGGTACACTTTTATCAATAATTATAGGAATCATTGCTACAAATTCGGATATACAATCAATATCTTTTAAGTCGACAACTTTTTGTTTACTAGGTACAATTGTTTGATAATTAACAGTACCGCGTCGAATGCGGGCATGAAGCATAAGTTGACATCTAAGTGCCACAGTCAAACATATATTTACACGACTTATCGCTGAATGAGCAATTTGTTTTCCCTTTTGATGAAACGCTTCATGTCTTATGCAGCCAATATTCCAAATCGGACCGACTAATCGCATAATTCGCGGGTAATGTAGTAACAGATGATGCTTAAATTTAATTTCATTCGAAAATAATTTAGACAAAGTTCGTAAATAGTCCGTTACAAGTACTTCAAGTTCGTCAGGCGTATGTATAGTAATAACAGAGTTACAAGTGATTTCAACTATACGCTGTAAAGTTAAATAAACATCCCAAATAGCGTTATTTTCCGGAATACGGTCGCCAATAATAAAGATAAATTGATAACGAAAGAAAACATTTCGGCGGAGGACATTATGATGTATCTAACTTTAGTTTGCAAATGACTAATTTTTATTTTAGGTGGACGATTGTCGTCACCAGTATGACCGAATTTGTACGCTTAAACTCTGTTATTTAATGTTTGTAAACTAAAATATTTTTTTACAAAAATAAATTAATGCAAAAATGAAGCTAAGTCATATCTACAAATACCCTCCAAAATATCATGCATTGGATCTACACTGCAATTATCTAATACGTGAAAGTCAACTACATCATTAAAGGCGCATTTTTCCTTAATTCCTTCAACCGGAAATGTTTTTTCTGAAATCACTTGATCGTAACGGCTTTTTTCTCTCATAGAACATTCGCCTTCATGAATTATAGTCAAATTTTTATGTGAACTTAAGCAGTACCTACAAGAATTTTCTGAATTAAAAGACGTTATAAAACCTAAGATCTCATTCAAGCCTAAATTGTCACCTATAATCAAAGTTAAAACAAAGCGCATACATACAGTACCAGTATTTGTTTCAACAGTAATACCCTGACACGATAACGCATTTAATTCCTGTATAACTTTATTAAAAGCAACTTTATTTCCAACTAATTTATGATCTAAATGATTAATTAACTGAAAAGTGAAATAGTTTTCTAATTTTGAAGAAAATGCAGGTGGAAGCATTGGAAGACTAACATACAAAGCTCCTATTTTTTCGATACCTTTACTAGAACCCAAAGCATTGTTTGGCTCATAGTAATCGAAAAACATGATCAATGGAAAAACTATATCACTTTCAAATATGTGATATTGTGTACGAAATCGTTTTTCTTTTTCTCTCCATAATTTACACTGAATTATATTACATATGATGTCTTTATAATCATTCAATGAATTTACATATGATAGTGTTGCTTCTAATAAACCAAGAATTTGGAAAAATTGTTTTAAAACGTCACTAATTTTAATAAATTCCACTTTAATTGGAATAAAGCGCATAACAGAAACTCCGTGTTTTTTACATATTCTTTTCGCTCTCCAACAATAAAACTCGATAGACGAATAAAACTGTCTTTTTTTTTTAATAGTGAGAAACGTTTCTGCTCACATTTAAAGTTATCGAACAACTTAGTAACCTGATTAAATGTATCATTTAATAAACTCAGTGTTTTGCGATCTATATTACTTTTTAATTTGTCATAAATTTCATTTTAGAGTGTTTTATTTATATTTTGGACCAGCATTGAAACATCTCCAAAAATAGTATTTATTGCTTTACGACTTATATCTGGATATTCGTACAAATTTGTCATAAAATTGAAAATATGATCATGGATATTAACAAATAATTCAGACTCATTGTTTATGTTTTCATTAATCGCTTCATCGAAGGATTTTTCACTTTCACTACATGTACTGTCTGAATCATAATCCATATTAAATCTGTAATTTTTGTCGTTATCCGAATTATAATTTAAAACACTATCCAAAGTATTGATATCATGTTCAGAGTAATTAGAGTACATTAAATCAGGTTCTACATTTTTCTGTTGATTATAAAATATATGTTTGTTCTTTACATGTTTAACAAACGAATCTAAAACAGCGTACTGCTTTCGACAATCTTTAACAGTACAAGTAAAGAATGACATTGAACAATGAATATCAACCACGTGAGTTATAAGATTACTATACGTATTGCAGACAGTTTCACACGCGTAACATTCCATAGCGATGGATCTTAACAGAGTAAATGAAATAAATAGAAATGTTAATTAAAAAAATAAAAAAAAAGAAAGAAAAAATATGACGATTTTTGTAAACGTCATTGAACAATCAGTTCTCCTTGTTTTCGGATGCAATATGTAGTTCAACGTTGTTGCAAATAACTTTCATAGCAGTTGTTGGAGTATCGCCTGCCACATTAATGTCGAATCCCGCTTTTTGTATAAAGAACCATAGATTAGCCGCTTTTTTTGGATATCCACAGTCCGTGGCAAAGTACAATTTCATTGCAAGGTCAAAGGCCTCCAAGCACGATGATACGTTGTAAATTATGTCATTAACAATGACACAGAATTGCTGAGCTTGTCTCAAAGGGCCAATAAGGGCAACAACTAGTTGCAAAGTTTCCTTCTGCTGTCGTAGATCATCCTTTATTTCTTTTAACTTAGCATCCAATTCTGTAGCACTCTAAGAATACAATATTTATAAATATATTTGCATAAAATGTAGCAAAAAATAAAATTGTTAATATATATAGATGTATATACAAGAAAATATGAAAAAATTAAAAAAGAAAGTGTGATACCTCTAAATAAATTAAAAAAGCATTCCTTCGTTGCAAAAGTTTATTTGCTGGGCTTTGCTTCTGACTTGTAGATGCCGATGTTTTATTTTTCTATTTTGTTTTTCAGCAATCACATAAGGCATAAAAAATATTTAAAAAAATATTAATTCATCTGGAACATCTACAAAAATTTAATGAATTACAAAAATTATAACATAAAAATTATAGTATTCATTTTCTATTTATAATAGATTGAACAATATCCAGATTATTTTTGCGTACTTCCGTTGACTGATTCTATGTACATAAATAGTGCCCTGTCTTCTATAACAGAAATTTTAACGCGTTTCAATTCTTGGATGATTGTATTTTTCATTGAAGGCCAACGGTTCAAAATTGGTTTATTTTTTCCGGATATAAAGTTTTAAAGTCTTCAAGAATCTGAAAAAAATATTTAATGAATTAAAAAATTGTTATATATGTATTTATGTTGTACAATATTGCAACATAGCAATCTTTGGCCACATTGCATTTGTAAACACGGAAATATCGAAAAATATTCATTAACACTGATATTGTCAGCTGTTAAAAGATTTCTCCTGGAGTTAAAACTATTGTTCCAATGAGATAAAACATCGGTGAAAGGTTTTGTGATTATCTTCAACCATTCCAGACTCTGAGTAACTGAAAAAGTGACAATTAATCAAATTGAACTAAAGAAAATGAAAAAAAACTTAAATTGCTTACAAAAATATTATAAGCAATTTAATTTGAACAGCAAATGCAATTTTATATTAATGCAAGGCAAATGCAGCAGCAATTGTATAAAAACGTAATGAATCGTATAATAAAAATGATAACTAAATTGAAGCTCCTAAAATTATAGTTAACTATAATCGTATATATGTATTTCCAACTATTCTCAACTAACCGTCTTCTGGAATAGAATGATTCTCCTGCGCTTGTCTACTAGCGTCTCTAACTAAACCGTCAGTTTTGAGTACTCGCTTACTGTAATCGTAATGGTTATAAAGGGTTCCGCCAGCTGGAATTTTTTTTCCATTTTCGTTTTTGTACGGCGTGTAATAAAAAGTGTCTTTTTCAGTTGGAAAAATTACCGGTACTGCTTTTGCAAGTTCTCGAAATCTCAATGCCTTGATTCTAAACAAAAGAAACGTAAAAATTACATCAAGTTTCGAACACCAACAGTGCAATAAATTTGTAAAGTAATATGTAAAATTTAAGATGAAAATAAAGTTATAATTTTAAGAGCCGTAAATGATATATGATTAAGATATAGTGAAAAAGATATATAGATATTACGAAAATTTGGCTGCTATTTTTCCTATAGGCACTTCAGACAAAAATCTATTTTTCTCGTATTCGAGTATTGTTCTTGTAAGTAAATTGCGTTTATTTTTATCCAGATAGTTGTGTGCCTTATAAAATTACAACACTCTACGACCATTCGACGTAGCTTCTAAATATTGCTTTATAATCTGAAACCAATTATAAATTATAATTTTGTTAAATAGTACATAATAATAATAATATAAAATTGACATATTAGTAAATATATAATTTATCTATATATATATCTAATAATGAATTGTTTATTAAAAATACAAACAGGACTTAAATCTCGAAGCCTTTCTCCACCAGACGCGTTTGAATTTTCTGTATCAATCCTTCTTCTTTTCACTGTATCTTCATCAGTTACATCTCGATTATCGATATCTTGTAGGTAAAAATCCGGCGGCACTTCTATTACGATCACTCCTGCCTGAAAATGAGTGATCATTTATCTCAATAATTCAATTAATTATATAACAAATTTAACTTTATTTAATATTAAAAAAATTAAATAAAAAAGTAATTAATTAAAAGTAAAAAAAATTATTAAATATATAATAATAATTATAAATTATGGATTATTTCGTTAATTAACAATTTAGAAATTAAATATACAATTTTTATTTGATTTTGTTAACCGACTGAATAGCAGATTGTCGTTCCCACTCAAGCGCAAACACTAACTCCCCACACAGTTTCCTTTCCCTCCAACGCATGCACAAAGTCTCGCAAACACATCTCTTTCAGTCAGTTACATTAGAATGTTTGCCATCCTAAAATATTACCTCTTCTTCTTGATCCATTGCAGTACTTAAATTATTACATGCAATACCTATAAAAACAATATTCCTAACAATTACACATTTATCATAAAAACATTTAATTATTTCTATTGTTAATTAAAACAAAATATTTAAAAATGTAAGCAAGACACATTTTAAAAATTAAAAAAAATATAAATTAATACTATTTTATGTCTTAAGTAAATAATTGTTTTTACAGAATTCATTTAATATATTAAAAGCAGCAAAATAACGAAACGTATTTGATATATTATTTATAAATAAAATTATTTTTGAATAAAAAAATGTTTATATTTAAATGTAATTTATAGGTCAGATATAGAAATGAGTGAATTCTGAATGAATTTCGTCATTGTTCATACAATTTAAGAGGTTAGGGCGTTTGTATTCTTTTGCAAGAATTAACATTTATTACTCATATTATTTATTCATAATTACCAAATTAAGTTGTAGCCAAATTTAAACAAACTCACAGACACTGAACACTATAGCAAGTCACAGAACTCAAAACACACAGATTTATTCACATCAGTCCGCGTAATACGCCGAAAAATCGATGCCGTTCAATATCATCGATAACTGTGGCCACGTCGCAAGTCATGCCGCCACCGACCAATCACGCTTTAGGATCACTGTTCGATAATTTTTACGGAACTTTCCTGTTAAATATTATGTATATATCTATAATTTGTGTTACATTTGACAACAATTATTTCAGGTTTTAAAAGTTATGTTATAAAAATATATGTTTTTATGAACTGTTCAGTAAAATTTTTGTAGTGTTTCGGAAAAAAAAGTTTATGAATTAAAATGTGCTATAGTTATGTGATTTTCCGGGCATTTCTGTGCTGTTCCGTAATTTTTACTGACATTTCAATAATGTTTATATGAACATTCGGCTACGTGTATATGCTAAAATTTCGCAATGAATAAATTTTAAATATCTGTAGAAAATTTAACATATTAATGAATATAAAAATATTTTATAATTCAATAACAATATTATTATTAAAAATATTATCACTCAAAATAAAATAAATGTGTATAATTTTACAATTTATTATTTTATTATGATTTTGAATTTAAATATTGTATTCTAATTTAACTCGAAATATTAATAGGCCATGGCAATGATTGTCTTTTGTTAAACAAATATTCCTAACTTTCTTGAACTAAATAGGTGTGATTTTAATTACTGTGATTAAATAATCAAATGAAGTAACATTCGGTCAATCGCACCGGGTTCATAATACAACAACAAAAAGAAAAAATACAGTTCTCTTTAAAATTTAAAAAAAGTATATGTCAAATGAAGTTACATCATAATTAAAAAAGTTAAATAGTCGTAATGGAAGCTATAATAGACGAAGCAAAAAAGTAACAATCACAAATAACTGCATCTAAAAGAAAAATAATAATAATAATAATAAATATTTTACTAATAAATGGTCACAAAATGGATTCAGCGAATTGGAAGAAAGATATGACAAGATTCAAGAGTTTTGGAAGAATTTTGAAGAATCGCTGTTAAGAATATAAGCGTCATTAGATAGTTTGGAAGATAAAATAGATTTAACAATATGCATGGAAGATAGTGACAAATATGAAAATATGTATTATGAAGCAATGGGAAAAGCTCGTACAAAGTTAAAATCGTTAGCATAACAAGAATCAAGTCAAGCCTAACCAAGTCAAATGGAACAACTCTTACAAACACAACTTCAGTTATTATGTAATATTTCAAATGCTAATCAAAGAAATATTTAAACTAATGATGTTTTAAAGGTTAAACTTTCATCATCAACCGTTTCATGAGGAATACGAACATTGGCTCGCTTTTAAAGATGTATTTACAGAAGGAGTTCACAATAAAAATCTGCCGAATGTACAAAAACCTTATTTATTAAGAGAATTGTTAAAAGACAATGTATTAAAACTTATCTTTGCTTTACTGATGCAAACTACTCCATAACTTGAGATTGTCTAAAAAATAAATATGAAAAGAAAAGGTTGAAAATCAAATTTAAGTTTGACTTAAGCAAGAAAAGTGATGGTGGACATAATATTCTACTTCGTTTCAGTTAAAAAATAAACAATTCATAAAAACAGAGAGTTTTTGAATTAACAGTAACTAATCAACATTAACAAGTTAATATTAATAATAACAACAAAGCAACAAATAATAAAATAGATCGAGGATTTTAAGAAAAACTACAAATTATGACATATGTACGCCTAAGAAAAAAACACACGTTGTACTTTCTACAACACAAGTTTATGTAGCAGATGTGAATGGAAGACTGGATAAATGCAGAGCATTATTAGATTCAGGATTTCAGTCAACTATGATCACTCAAGAATTAGCTATTAAATTAAGAATTCCATTAAAAAACATTGAATTATTTATAAGTGGAGTCAGCTGTTCACAAATCAAAATTAGTAAATCGGTTTTAGTTCAAATATGTTCTATAACTTCTAGTTTTAAGTCTCAACAAGAATGTTTAATTCTTCCTGTATTACAGAGGATTTACCGCAAATAAACTAAAACAGATTTAAGTTATATATAGCACTTGGAAATGGCTGATTCAGATTGTGTCAAACCAGACCCAATTGATATGTTATTAGATGCTGGATTATTTTTTTTTATTTCTAAGTTATTAGTCCCCGGAGAAACTATCATTAAGAGAAATCAATCTGTTCTTCGAAAAACATATTTAGGATAATCCTGAAACCACTCTGCAATATTGTAGCGAAGTCGTCATTAGAAAAACAACTGGAGCGATTTTGGATACCTGAGAATCTAAAAGTAAGATCCTCAAGAACAATTAAAAAAGATTGTTACATTTTTTTTCTAAATGCTACCTAGAGATTCACTCAAGGTAGCATTTAGAAGAATGAAGTATTTCATTCTTCAAAATGCTTTGAAGAATGAAATACAACAACGGTTTAAAGGAAATTCAAATTTAAAAGGAGATTACATTTACAAGGAGAGTCAAGTTTAACTACCAAGTTGTGTTCGACGCATCTTCAAAAACATCATCAGGTATATCATTAAATGATAAACTATTTCTTCGTTCTAATTTATAGAAAAATATTATGGAATTATTATTAAGCTTCAGATATTATCAAGTGGTTTTAATAGCAAATATAGAAAATGATTAGATAGATCACAATAAAAGATGTTGACAGAAATTTGCAGAGAATTTTATGGAGAAATGATCCCTTTCAACCAGTGTTTTCACTCAATACTGTGACTTATGACACCAAATCAATACCATGGTTAGCAATGCGATGTTTGAAAGAATTAGCAGAATTAGAAGAAGGTTTATGTCCCCAAGTAGCCTAGATATTGTTGAATAATTTTTATATGGATGATTTTATCACAGAAGTACATCAGTCAACCACAATTTTTGTAGTGAGTTAACAGTGAATCAAAAGTGAATTCCCATGTAAATCACAAGTGAGTCACATGGGATTCACATGATATGTACAATTTCCTACTCAGTGTGAGCTAAATATGAGCCACTATAATTAAGTCAGAGCTAACTCACAATAGGTTTACAGTGACCACACAGTCAGTTCACATGTTATTTCACAGTGAGTTCACAATAGCTTCACAGTGACTTGATTGTGACGTTCTCTAGCCATAATAACTTAAGAATTATTTTATCTAAATTCTATTAGAACTTCATACATATCTTTGATCAATCATTCAAATAATGATTTTAGTCTTAGATAAGGTTTATTTTTCATACTTATAAATATTGGTAGTATATGAATGTAAAAAGATAATCTTATGGAATTTAGATAAAATAATTCTTAATTTATTATGGCTACACCCGTACGGAAAAAAATATAAGTCAAAATATGTGTTAAAATATATAACTTTTTGCTGCTAAAATATATTTGAAAATATATTTCAAATATATTTTTTTATATGCAAATATATTTTTGCATATATTTTACAAATATATTTTTACTTATATTTTTACAAATATATTTCCGAAATATATTTGAAATATATATTTAATATATAACTTTTTGCCGAAAATATATGTGCACATATTCACATATATTTTTGCATATATTTTGAAATATATTTTCTTCCGTTAGGGCAGAACGACACAATCAAGTCACAATGAAATTTGAACTCACTGTAAAGCTACTGTGAACTCACTGTAACGCCACTGTGAACTCACTTCGAAGCTACTGTAAAGTCACTGTGAAATAACATGTAAACTGACTGTGAGGTCACTGTAAACATATTGTGAGTTAGCTATGACTTAATTATAGTGACTCACATTTAGCTTACACTGAGTAGGAAATTGTGCATATCATGTGAATCCCATGTGACTCATTTGTGATTTACATGTGAATTCACTGTTAACTCACCATCAACTCACTACAAAAATTGTAATTGTCTAGGGTACTACTGAAAAGGCTATAATTTTGCAAATTGAAGTTTACACATTACTAGTTAAAGGACAATTTATTTTGCGATAGTGGAGAAACAACAACCCTATAGTACTTGAACAATTATCAGCTGTAAACAAAGCCGAAGATTCGTTAATAATAAATTCACAACTCCTCTAAATCAAGTAAGACACTTGGACTGTTTATACCATAACAATGTAATAATATACTGAAGATGATAATAATACAATGAAGATGTTTTTCAGTATAACATTCAAGTAACAAATTACAACGATATCATAAAAAGAAAAATTGCATCATTTATTGCATCAATGTATGATCCGATTAATTGTATTGGCTCTATTACAATGGAAGTAAAACTCTTATTACAAGAACTATGGCAATCTCAATTGAAGACCACTTTTACCGATGTCTTTTAATCCAAAGGATTATACGGTACTGCTTCTTGCACATTTCTTGTTTGGTTGTTTATCATTTGAAAATGCATCAAAAAATGTTTCAATCTGCAACAATTACAAGTACGAACAAAATAAACAAAGAATTTAGACAATCTGAAAGAAAATACTTTGGTATTATGAATGAATGGATGATAATCAACTATCATTATTTTGGCATCTTGTTAGAATTGTACGAACATATCCGGGCAAAGATGAAATTATTCGTGTTGCTGATGTTCAAACATCGCAACCATTATTTTGAAAAAGATTTCGCAAATTATGTGCATTACCAGTAAAATAGTAAATATGATACTTAATCTATAATAATTATGAATATTGATAAGTAAAATTGTGAGATTTCAGTTAAAATCATATTTTTGGCGGGAAAATGTCTAATTTATAATTGTATTGTGATTTTGAATTAAAATATTGAATTATAATTCAATTTTGAATATTAATAGGCCATGGCAACGATTGTCGTTTGTTAAATAAATAATCTTAACTTTCTTAAACTGAATCGTTGGGTTTTTAATTAATTTGATTAAATAATAAAATAAGGATAAAATAATAATAGAAAACAATTTAAGAGAATTTATTTATAAATATAAAATAAGAAATGAAGAAATGTGATAAGGTTATATACTTAGTTAAATTTCTATAATTATATTATTTGATATAACGGTCTTATAAGATAAGTTGTTTTGTGATACACGTATGCTTTTCTTAGTCATTATTTTAATTTGTTATTTTAGCGTCCTCATTACTTCCGATTTCTGTGCTTTATATCTACACGCGTATGAATTAAATTTAGTGCAACATTTATTTCTATTAAATTTCATTGCACTTCTATTAATATGTAAAAAATCGGATTAAATAAATTAAAATATCAATTTTTGTTATTTCACATTTTTGAAATCTTGCATCTGTAATATACCATGATCGTAAGTCAGTTAATTTGCAAAATTATTTTCTTTTTTTTATTTAAACAAAAAATTTTGTAATTTAATTTCACATAAATGTTTGTTTACTACACAATTTTGGTTTAAAGTTGTTTGGAGTAAAATTCATTTTTGTGTTTTTATATATTTAATTTATTAATTTGTGTTTTATAATATATCTTTCACACAAAAAAGGGTGATTTGAAAACTTTTATACAACATAATGCTATTTAAAATATTTTAACACAAAAATGTGTAATTTAAAACATTTTTCAAAATGTGAGTAATGATTGAATGGTTTTAATAGAAGACACAATTTTTTGGTGAAGTTAATCATTTGTGTGTTTTTGTGTTTTTACACTTAGGACAAAGTTCCTATAATTTTTGTAGAATTGTATAGAAAAATTTACTGAACTGTACATTAACTGATGGACAAAGTCAAAAGAACATCACAATTTATTAGGCTTGTCCATTTAGGTTCGAATTTGTTTAAAATTAAAGTTGTTCGAACATTTTCAATTTGAATAAGTTCGAACGTGAAAAAAAGTTCGAATGTCCTTGTTCGAACGGTTCGAACTAATAAGTTC
>JABFPJ010005058.1:0-12722 GCA_022817425.1 Gryon sp. ZL-2020
GGTGTTATAGGGATGCCATAAGGAATTCATTGGCAGATCATAGGGGTTATAGGAGATTCATAGGGCTGTCATAAGAAGCCCTTAGAGGATCCATAGAAGTATCTCGGGTGGAACCAGGGATTTAGTCAGGACTCATATACGGTCATAGGGTCACAGGGTTTCGCCCGGGCAAAGCCGGGGCTTCAGCTAGTATATATATATATATAATACATTTGGTGATATTACTATTATTTTTAATTTTTTGACTCTTTAAGTCCATATTCTGATTTTACTGAAATAAAGTGTTAATAAAGTTTTGAATTTACTCTAAAATTTATTTTTTGAACTGGGTACGTTTAATATGTTTTAACTGTGATTGCTTTTTATTTTTCAGATTTTTTTTGTACTTAGCCTTTACTTCAGTTTATCTGAATTTTTGGTTTTATATCAGTTCACTTTTTCATCAACTTATAAAGAAATAATATATTTATGATTCATTTACATTAACGTTCCATATGAGTTACATACACTCGGCATACACTTTTGAAAGCTCAAACATCCCATATGCATCCCATATACATGTCTTATAATTTCCATAAGCATCTTATAAGCAACTCATAAGCATCCCATAAGCTTTCCATAAGCATCCCAAGAGCTGTCCATAAGCTTTCGATAAGCATCGCATAAGCATCCCATAAGCAGTCCATAAGCATTTCCCTAGTTCCATCGGAAATATTTCTATGGACCCTCTATGGGCTCCCTCTGGACGCCCTATGAACCCCCCCCTCCCCGAAGTGATGAAGCTATGACATAAAAATTTTTTTCCTCAACATCAAATGTACTAAAGCCTAAGACATTTCTTTTGCCAAGGGCTATATACTCTCAAAAACTAAAATTGGTTTAAATCGGTTCGGTAGACTTTCCGTGATGCTCATACAAATAAACAAACATCCAAAAATTCATATTTGTATATTAATAGGATACTCCTATGGACCCTTTATGTAGGACCCTCTGTAGAAAGTCTGAAAAATTCGTAAAATGATTTTGAACAATTTCTGAAATAACTATTAACATTGTCTGAGTACCTCTTGAGAACCTTCACACAATCTCGAAAACAAACTTCAAACAACTTCCTGAAAACTTCCCGAAAACTTCTTGAAAACTTACAAATAATTAATGCATAAGTTTTACATTTTTCCAACACGCGCATGAAAAGTGGCCTATTTCTCAACTGTTTTCGATGGGAAAAGTAACCTATTTCCTCCATGCGTGGGAAAAGTATTCACGAGTGGGAAAAGTAACTATACTTTTCGTACAAGTGACTTTCGTACTTTTCCACTCATGGCGAAAAGAGGTTAACTTTTCCTACTGAAAACACGTTGAGAAAACAGGCCACTTTTCATGCCCTTGTTGGAAAAAGTATCGTGTACAATGAAGTTCGTATAATGATTAAATAATTATTCATCATTCAATTAATTTCGAGTAATTATTAAATCATTATTCATTATTCAATCAAATTCGAATAATGATTAAATCATTATTCATTATTCAGTTCAAGTTTGAATAATGATTAAATCATTATTCATTATTCATTCAAAGTCGAATAATGATTAAATCATTATTCAATTCAAGTTTGAATAATGATTAAATCATTATTCATTATTCAGTTCAAGTTTGAATAATGATTAAATCATTATTCATTATTTAGTTCAAGTTTGAATAATGATTAAATCGTTATTCATTATTCAAAAATCATTGAATGAAAATTAGCCCTTCCCTGCTCGTTAACGAGTCAACTTAAGTTTTTTGAATAATTGTTAAAAATAAGTAATTTAACACTTATAAATAATATTTTTTCAAATATCACAAAGCGAATCATAAAAGAGTAGTCAGCTAGTCGCTAGCGAGTAATAAACGAGTCGCTGGCGAGTCGTCAGCTCATCATTAGCAAGTCGTGCTCGTGTCGTTAGCGTATAATCATCGTGTCTTCAGCGAGTTCTCATTGAGTTGCAAACGAGTCGTTAAAGAGTCGTCAAGCACTCATCAACAATACGTCAGCGAGTCGTTTTAATTTGTCATTTTTTTACGATTCGATAGCAAGTCGTCAGCGAGTCGCTTGCGAAGCGTCACCAAATTCGGCATCGCTGACGAATCGCTAACGAATCGTCATCGAGTCGTCAGCGATTCGAATATGCCCTTCTTTAAAGGGCATAAATATTGTTATTAAGAACATCTAAACTATTTTAGTATATTACAATTTCCGAAAAATCCTCTACTATTAGGAAATGAACTTCTATTCTTCAGTTTACTGGTCTCGTACGTTACCGCTGGTCTATATCACCTATAAGTCTACTATATATAAAAGAGTTTCTTAAGTTATTGAATGGCAATTTAATAGTGGCCCTTAAAGGCCACACACATAATTAAGGACTATACGTATTATCGCCCTTAAATGTTTTTTAAAGCAAATTACGACGATAACCATTACAGGCTGTTTGTCAACTTGAAAGGGCACGATAATAAACATTTAAGTATTTTCTAATATGAAGTTTGAAGGGTCCTTTTTCGGCTACTCTTACGGACTTTATTTATTGCTAAATTTTAATATGAATCTAATTTATGAATATAAAATTCGAATTGAAAAGAAATGTAATGTCATAATTTAAAATCATATATATATAAAATCGCAAATGCATAAATCAGCTTTATTTTCTTAAAGTAAAATTATGTAAAAGTAGGTTTTCACAAGTCTTATAAGCATCTATATAATTTATTTTTTTATAAATATTTGAACTGTGAATTTCAGTTATTTAAATAAGGAAACATTACTTGATGAAGTAGATAAACTTTTATCTTGATTTTTTATTTATTAGTATTAGTAATTTATGAATGTATGAATAGAATTTAATTGGAAATTAAATAAATATGAATATCAATATAAAAATAAATAAATTAATCAAACCTTAAACGTCTGATAATTAAATAAGTTACTCACTACTTTTTTTTAATTTATTAATAATAATTAATTTATTTTTTCTTATAACAAGTATTTTTTTAATAAAAAAGAAATTGTTTTCAATTTTTTATTTAGAATCTGTCAACTTCAATATTCTTCCTTCTCGCTTCTTAGGCTAACGTGTTCCAAAAAGCATTGGCCAATCACAGCGCATGCGGGAGCCCATTTCTCGAGTTTGTGCCACGGCTACAACCGTGAAATTAATGTCACCTTAAATGTGTTTACTCACTCTTTTACAGTTACATAAAATGAGATAGAACATGTTATACGACGGCTGCAGCCGTGACAGAAACTCGAGAATCGGGCCCCGGATTTTGGCGTACACTCGGCCTCGGGCGCAGTGGCGCCCTCGGACGTAATATACTATTCAACTTAAAAACATAAAATGTAGTCGTTATTTTGAAAGTAGAAAATAGAAAATAGACGTTTATAAGAATACGTTTATAAGAAAGAAAGAAAGCATAATATTTTCGGTGTTTCCACTATTGTATTTATTTGTTGCGTTCCATTCCATTCACAAATTTCTACAGTTTCGGATGACAAATACAATATGTTGAACGATTGTATTCAATTGAATGATCCATTGCAAAAACACTGTATCCACGTGTGTGGATAAGTTATACTACCATACGTTTCACAGTATACTCGAGATACATATTATCATTTACGTACAATAATGGTTCTTATGTCTGTCAAATGACTGGCATTTTTACTGTATACATTTAAAATCGTGTAAAACTCGCGCAAATGTTTCCACTCCTGAGAAACATCGACAAAGTGTTCAGCATGTATTTTTGTACGTCCTTAAATATCAAATAGCGTTATATTCTACGGTCAATTCTACCAATTAATATCATTTCAATTAAAAGTAACAACAAAAAGACAAATATAAAGAGAAAAAAAAGTTATTCGAAAAAAGGTGATTTGCTTTATGTGTTTGAATTGTATTTGTTGTGACGTGATTGGTAATTTTGTAAGAACAAAAATTTGCTATTTTTTCAAGCTTAGTATTTGTTTTAACGTCGTGATCTTCGAGCACGATTTCCTCTTTGGCGATAGAATCCACGACCACGACTGGGTGTTGAAGTTTTAGTGACCGTCTCAGTTTCCTCAGGCTTCGACACATTGCTGTCCTCATCTTCCACTTTCTCATCACCAGTATCATCAACCAAATTGCGCGATTCTCGATGACCCTCATTCTCATCCATATCAATGTCATCAAGCAACTTCTCCACAGCGTCATCAGTCTTTTTTAATTCTTCATCGTCATTTTTCAAACTTATATCATTCTCATCCTCATCATCCATGTCTGCATCCGCTTCCATTGGATCATATTTGTCATTCTTTTTAGCTTCATTAGACTTCTTCATGTCGCTCTCCTTCGAATCAACTTTCTTCATCGATTCATCATCGGCCGTGGAATTGAGTTCAGCATTATTGACATCTGTATCTTCGGATTCAATGTTGTCTTGCGATAAATTGACATCGTCTTCAGTGTCATCTTCGTCTTCCTTCTTTGGTTTTGGATCATCGACTTTGCGACGCTTGAAGTTTCCATCGCAATCATCGTCTTCCATCGTGTGCTTTGTTGTGTCTTCTTCTTTTACCTACAATTATATCATTCAAATTTAATTATCTAATCATTCAATTAGATAATTTTTATAATTAATAGAAAATAAATTTTAATACTAACAGCTGCTGCAGCTTCTTCAGCAGCCTTTTTCGCAGCCTCCTCTGCATTGTTGATTAGTATTTTAGCCTCTTGAACGAAATTACGGTAGTGAGTTATTGTACGCAAATGACTGTTCATGTCTTCTTCGTTAAGCATAAATCGACGACATTTTTCACAGTAAAAACCTTGCACTTCTTTTACCATTGATCGACCTGCATAAAAAAAACACATTTTTATAAATAGTTAATATTTTGTTCAATTATTCATATAATTTGTAAATGTTTAAATACAAGAAAAAGATTTTTACCGAGAACAATGTGATTCTGACGACAGTACTTGTAATTAGGAATTTTCATATTTGGATTACTCAGTTCTTCTACCAGATCAGTTAGATAATTTTCATTATCGGAATCTTTTTGCGAATCATCGAGTTTCTCTTTTCCATCACCAATGTCTTTATCTTCTTCTTCGGCATTGCGAACTTCCACTTCACCTTTCGCTAGTTTATCTATAATCATAATTGAAATAATTAAGTTTATAATGATTGATCATATAAATAATATGTATTTCTAAGAAATTATGTAACTTATGTAACTAATGATTTAAACAATTTAAATTTGCATATTTGTACATATTTAAAAGTATAATCTAATGATTTAATTTCAATTCGGTAACAAAATTGTTTAATGAAGAACAAAAATGTCTTGTCATTTTGTAAAAACAAAAAAATAAAGCAGAGAAACTTTACTTACCTTTTCTCTTGTTTTTCCTCATTTCTTCACTCTGAACAACATTTTTCATGTGCTGCGGTGTTAAACAATGTTCATCAAATTCAATACGCGAGGGAAATTCCTTTGAACAAGGAATGCAACGTGGATGTAAGAAAGTCTTGAGCGATTGATGTTTCTCGCTTTTACGATGGCTCGATAATGTTCCATAGAAGTTTAGATCGCACATTGTACAGTAATCACGTACACTCAAATCAACAGATACCTACACAACATATAATGATCCATTTTAAAATTGTAAATAGTAACTTATAATAAAATTAATAATTTAAATAATCAATGCAATTAAGACTCTTTAAACTTCAAATCTATATTTTGCATTTCAATTTGTTTTTTCATTTTCCAAATAATCGTAGAAATTCGTTCGTTAATTGCGATGGTTATTACCTTCTTTCCGCGACGTTTTGAATTAGTCAGCGTCAATTCTCTCTGTTCTTCCGCAACTCTAAGTTCATGTCGCATCAAATCGACTTTCAATTTATACGATTCATCGAGTTTGTCCATCATAAGTTGATGAGCACGACCCCTCAAATGATTTTCAAATGACTGTAAAAGCAAATACATTAAATTAATTCACTTCAAATGTTTTACGATTTCAATTGAAATATTGAAATAAAGAATAAAATATAAACTTAAACAATAATTACCGAACCATCCCACATGTGTTTATTGCAAACATGACAGAACATGTGGCTCATTGGGACATCAGCATAACGACTTTCAGCATGACGAGTTTCGGACTTCTTTCCAGCCGATCTGCTGTCCTTATCAGCAGAACCTTTAGCCGGACTTTTGTCGCCTTTCTTGTCGCCTTCATCCTTTTTCTCGCCCTCGGTGTGACTTGTGTCGCCACTTTCGTCTTTAATTTGTTCTCCACCTTCTGCTTCCATTTTCTCATCTTGCGATTCACTTTTGTCACCTTTCCCTTCATTCTCTTCTCTAATTTAGTCATTTTCAAATGTTTACTCAATTAATTAATTCTTCATTGATTTATAGCTAAAGATGCATTATTTTGTTAACTCAATTACAATTACAAATACAATTAAATTAAAAAATTATTATGTAAACAAAAAATTAGAAAATAGATGAAAAACTGAATAAACTATCGTAATGATCAAATTTTAAGCAAAGCATCAATTTATATTGCAAATCAATATAAATTTGATAATCAAAATACATTGAACAAAATAATGCATATGAGTAATGACAGAATACATAAAAAAGGTAATTTGAAATCCCCCGCACTGATTACTTTTGTTAATTGTGTATCGAATTTGTCGTTGTTATTACAAACATTTTAAGTACATCAATTGAAATAAAATGTGTACAAATCGTTTATTCCACAATAAAAAAAAAACAACTATTACACTTAAGATATCCATGAAATATTATTTAACATTTTAACTCAATTATATAATTCTTTCTTTTATCAATGTTTTGTGTTTTTTATTGAATTTTAATTTTAATAAAATGATTAATACAGAATTTGAACATTTGCTTTAAAGTACAATCTAAAGTGACGAAAAATAATGATATATTGAATATAAAGATTGAAATGCGACGTTTCGCCTGTATGATGAAAATGTAAAAGAACAAAACCCGAAGACTCTGTAAAATGAAATAACATACAGGCATGTACGTATATTATTGAACAAATTCATCCATACACGCCACTGTCTTGTCGAAAAATTCGAGCTTGTGCTGATTCCAAACGGGAAACAGCAAACAAGAGAGCAGTGTGCGGAAAATAATAATAAAATCCCGTTTTTTTGCAATTATAACGCATTATCTCAGAGATGAAGGCAATATAATACTCCTCAAATAATTGTGGTAAAACGAAGCAAACGTAATCAGGAAGGTAAACGGCAGATGAGTTTGGACATTATTAGCAAGGGACATATTCTCTCTCTAAATATATAAATGTATATAGGTAAAAATCGACTGCATATATACACACATATATATATATATATATATGTATATATATATAAAACAAATGAATATATACATATATGCAAGTGTGCGTAAAAAGTCACCGAGTCTGTGCCTTTCGTAAATGTGTGTATGTGTTTGTGTGTGAATTCATTTGTATGTCGCTTGGCCTGAATCAGAGGAGCGACACAAAATCACATAACAAAAGTTAGTCGACGCAATAATCGACATAACAATATAACAAACGAAAACACAAGAGAGGCACAAACGATCTTAGGAGATGAAGTGAACTTTTTTTTCTTTCTTTTTTTTCTCTTTTCGTTGTTTTTTGCTTTCTTTTATTTGAGCTTTAACAAATTTGATTGGCTAAAAAGGATTTCTGATAAAGAGAGACAAGATAGAAAGAAAGAGAGAGAGAGAGAGAGAGAGAGAGAAAGTGAGAGAAAAAGATATAAAAGTACCCGGTTGGTTCATCGGGGATAATATATGGTAACTTAAGGAAAACCCCGGGCTTGATATAAAAAGACATTTGTTGATAATATTGAAAATGTTGAAAACTGAAATTGCATTTTGTTTTTGCGAGGCTGCAAAGTGTGTTGCCGCTCGACAATTTGAGCTTACCTTTTAACGTCAAGTTCGCTTTTGTCAATAGTCTTATCGGAAGCTTTTGCGTCCTGATGATCCTTTTTGGCACTCTGATTTTGTTTAGAGGCGCTATTTATTTTAGAAGATTTATCGTTGCGATGCTGGGATTGGTTGCCGTTCATATGTTGGCTGCCGGACGCACGAGAGGCGGACGATGGGCCACGTCGGCCTGCGACTCCATCGCGGCCGCGATTACCCATCTGACGGTGATAGATTAGTCGCAAAAAACGACCGATTGGTCATGAGAAATGTTCGACAATTGATAATTCTTGCTTACAATCTCTCGTCGTGTGTCTTTTATTAATCAATAATATAATCAATTGCATTCGTTCTTTGCTTTATTAGCTCGATCTCAAAGTTTTAGCAGTAATAAAAGATATTGAATGAAGGTGAAAAAACGAAAGAGAGCCGATTCTTGGCTCGTGTGTCTTGGAATTTGTTCACACAATGCGTGTGTTTGTGTCTGCTAAAACATCCACAGGGAAGAGCGAAACAAAGACGCCTCTGGTCTCTTTTCAAAATAAGTTAAGCAAATTGAAAATTGGTTTTTCTCAGTACTTTGACTTAAATTTGTTGATTTTCTTTTGTCTTTATATTAAACTTGATCTTTACTTGGTTTAAGATAAGAATTCTGAAAATGTTTGGTATTATACGTTTTCATTCAAACTACATGCAGAACCATTCACACATTAATATTCATTGGCTGCATTTTCATTTATTTTCAAGTCTTACTTTGTAGAAAAATTAGTACTATGATTTGGACGTAATTACAGAATAATTTAACATTTAAACAATCAATGAAAAAAATAAATCACATTCAGACAAAAATAAAACAATGTTTCAATAATTGTTTGATTGATTATTCTAACTGTCACTATTATATACAAAAATTATAATTACTTTAAAAATATCAATAAGAAGCTTGCAGTTTATTTTTAAAACAAATCAATACTTAATGTTTGCTTGAAAAAGGGAGCGAAAAATAAATGAAAGTGAACGAATTATTCTGCAATCAGTCGTAAGATCCCCATCTTAAAGAAAACGTCATAAACATTGAGCTGTGACTAACCTGGACACGTACCTTGTTATACGGTTGGGAACGTTGGTTTTTCATGTTGTGCCTCATCGCACGATCATTGAACCGATTATTTTGGAAGTTTTGTTGATTTCCAAAATTCGGCCCCGGTCCGCCAAAATTGTTGCCAAGACTTAATAAGGACGGCACCTAATTAATATTTATTTTTTTACAATCTTTTATTTCTTAAATTAAGCATAACTTTATTTTAAATAATACAATAAAAACAAAACAAAAACAAACAAAATATAAATAAATACATATATATATATATATACATATATAGATGATTGAAAGTGCAGCTTTTAGAACCAGTCCGTTTTTTAACCCCTTTAATGCCGAACATTTTTTTAAATAACATGATTTTTCATTAAACAAAACGTTAATAATAATTATTATAATTTAGAAAAAATCGCATTAATAATCTATGATTTTTAATCTGTAAACATTAAAGAACACATAAATGCAAACGAAATTTGAAAACATTTTCAAAATTAATTCGTAATTTTAATTAAAAGTTATTGTATCATATATAATACACTAGGCGTTAAAGGGTTAAAAACTGCATTTTCGGCTTCCTTGTAACAAAAAGTATCGTTTGCACCATGGGAAATAAACGGAATGTTTGTCCTCTCGCAATTACATCGTAAGTGTAAACTTCGCGCAGGAAAAAGAATTTCCGATTGTATCTCTCTCTTGGTACAAAATATACTATTTTGTTTATCGAAGATTTGAATAATTAAAAAACTAGAGTATTTTACGTTGAAAAATTACACAAAAACGTCAATTAATAGTGAATGAACTAATGAATTAATATTTCCAAGATTCTTTAAAACAACAAAACAAATATGTTTAAATTATTTGTATTAGACAAAAGTTGGCACAAAAGTTAAATATTTTATATTATAAATCATCGTGCGCAGATTATTTCAAGGCATAATTACATTATTAAAGTAAAATACATTTATTTAAATATTTTTGTTTTATATCATATATGTGCAAAATTTGCATTTACTGAGATTTGACCATTCACTGATACAAACACTCTATTTGAAGGAAATTGTACCTGAGGTTGGTTATCTTGTTGCGAGCACAATAAATTGGACAAAAGGTTATTAGCCAAGGCCAGTTGTGCTTGCGGCGAGGCAAAATTCAAATTGGATGGCGTGGGTAAAATACCCCTTCCAGGCATAACGCCACTTTCCCATGGATTCACGCCGCCGCCCATACCACTACGGCCACCCATGTTATTTCCACCGCTACTGCGGCCCATGTTTCCACCCATGGAACCACCGCCGCCTCCCATATTTCTATCATTATAATTTCGGCCTCCTCCGCCACCATAATTGTCGCGTTTCTTTCCTCGATTGAATGACATCTTGCTATACTATGTTAGCAACAACTTAATCGTAAATTATCCGCTTTCGTCAAAACTGTTCAATGAAAAAAAAAACACACAAATTAAAAATAAATATTTATATACAACGAAGTTTTTAGATATTTTATACGAATTATTTTTACATTTATTTCCTTTTTATTAATAAATAAGAATAAGCAAACATAGATAAAAGAAGTAAACAGTATTATTTCTGAGTAATAATATCAAATCATTTAGAAACTTAAATTGAATTACATAGTATAAGTTTGTCGTGTTCACATTACTTTGATGGCATCAGTTAATGTTTTAAACTAAATAAAGCAGTGTGTCCTTCGTATTATCGAACATAAAACTTCAACTACAAATTACTTCATTTTTCATTTTTTTCATTCATTTAATTCATTACAAAATTACGATTTTTATACAATTAATTAAATTGTTACTATTTTATATTTTCAAAATATAAATAATTCTATGAAAACAAAGAATTTTATTTAAATGCATTAATTATAATAAATTATCTTGTACAACAAAAAAGGAAATCAAAATATAAATAATGATTGGTTGATTGTAATGTATAAGTATTGTACATTATAAATATTCTACATTATATTGTATACAATATTATATTTTATACAATATAAATATTGTATAAGTATAAGATTGTATAAGTAATAAGCATTCTTATCACAAAATTTGATTTTGAAATAAAATAGAATTGCTATATAAATATTGAGAGAATTGATGCCGAACTATAAATATGTTTACATCTTTTCATCTTTATAGCCCTTAAAGTAACCAACCAACCTAAATATGTTTACATTAAGCTCCAAAATTGTCGGCATTCTACATTTTATTATATAATATTAAAAACTATCCAACAAAACTCTACATAAACTGTAATAACGTTAAACAAGTAAACACTGTAAATAAATGATAATGCATGTATAACTATAAGAGATTTCAACTATAGATCAAAGTGTTGTGATAATATACAAATACAAGTAAAATCTATTTCAATCAGTTACTAGCTTTTATTAAATATAAACTAAAAGTGTATTATTTATTTAATTGATGTAAAGCTAAATAAAAGCAATTGAAATAATTTGAAAGCGATGATCTAAATTAAACAAACACAAGTTTTTGTTGGAGTTAATTATTAAAGTAGCCGAATGAAATACCTTAAAAATATAACAAAGTATTGATACTTTGTTGCCGTGTAGATGAGATTACGTGGGTTGATTTAGTGGATGTTGTTTATTCGCTTGGTGAAATTAAGATTCAACGTTCCGTCGTGAGCGTCTCTTCTGTCAATACTAACGCAAGCTTTGTGCCAGAAAACTATAATGGCGGACAAAATTGTATGAGCACTGTACTGAGACGCATTTTGTTGTCCCGATAACAGAAACCAATAGCCGACAAGCTAACGTGACGCAGTGTTGCCAAACGTATAAACTTTTTCATAACGCACAGTGTTCCCAGAGTTTTTCTCATGAACAATATGTGAGACAGAAATACTTCAGAAAAAAAGAAAAAAATTTGAATTTGAACAATTAAAAAAATGCACAGTATAAACATTGTACAGTGTGCAACATTAATGCCTGGACTAAATTTTGCAATGATTAAAATTTTTATTTCCCAAGGTATCTCTGTCCTTTACTTTCACATGTTATTAAAAGAGGATAACAAATTAAAAAATATTGTAGAAAAATGTACACAATTAATAGACATACTTATAAACATTTTTTAATATAAATTTGATATAGGACAAAATGAAAATGCATACATACATTTAGTTTTTTTACATTTAGTACATTTAGTCATTAGCATATATGCCTGGTCTTTATCAGGATGTGATCTTTGTTTAACCATTCGTTACGTTATAAGTTAAACAAAGATGACACTTACTAACACTTACTAAAAAAGACCAGACATATATGCTAATGACTGTACATTTTAAGTATATATATATATATATATATGAAATAATTAAATAAAGTAAGAAGTCCTTTTAAGGCGATATCTCAATTCTCAAGCCTATTACACCGGAGTTAGTGTCTTTTCAAATTATAAATTATTGTATAAAGTTCAATTCTTTTAATGGCGTATTCGGAAATTAACAATATTTTATATTAATAAAGGACGCATTTATGTGGGTTGAATTGTCTGTCCTTTATTAATCTACAATATTGTTACTTTCCGAATACGCCATTTATCAATAATTTATAATTTGAAGA
>JABFPJ010005059.1:0-12720 GCA_022817425.1 Gryon sp. ZL-2020
TTTCCGTGACGGCGTAAGCCTCACACTTAATTCATTTACCGTGACGGCGGAAGCCTCACCGTAATTTCCGTGACGGCGTAAGCTTCACATTCAATTCATTTTACGTGACGGCGAAAGCCTCACCGTAGTTTCCGTGACGGCGTAAAGCCTCACCTTATTTTCCGTGGCGGCGTTTAGCCTCCCTTATTTCCGTTTCCCGTGACGGCGTAAAGCCTCACGATTATTGCATTTCAAAGTCAATAAATTCAAATAAAATTAAGTTTCATATAATTGTTTTTCGGTAAATATCGTTTGTCCGGTCGGGAAACCCACATTTTTGTTCAATATTAAAATAAATAAAGTCATTATTCATTTTGTTTAATTTTTCTGCATAATAAGTAAATTCATGTGTTATTTCTTATTGTTTGCAGCTGTCAATGAAGTTAACTGAGATAGCTCAACAATAAGAATATTTTCTTTTTATTAAGAAAGCCTACAGTAAATAAATAATAAAGTTAAAAATTGATTTAAACCATTTTGTTACTTCTAAATTTGCTTTCATTTCATAAATAATTTAATTTATAAATTAGTTAAGAATTGCGAACGTTTCAATATATAGACAAAAATGTTTATCTTATGCAACAGGTAAAATTTCTTGACTATAGAACATCTTATTTTTGAAACTTGTATATTATTCTTAGTCTATCAATTCATTAATTTTTATTTTTATTTTATTGTACTTCCGCTTCTTTATCTGCTATATTATTTTTCGTTTCAGTGCTTGCATGAAATTCTAACTTTCCGGAGCTTGATATTTTGCATACGTGTGTTGTGCATGATTATGATTAGTAGGTGTTTCAGCGTATTTGATTAATTTCTTTTAAATATGTATTAACTTTTAAATTTAATCTATTTTATATACGCTCTATATATTGAATTTGGGAACATTATTTTTGTTTGATATTATCTTGTGCAATGTTATTATTTGGAATTATATTTACGCAAAGTCTGATGTGTTTTATTCATAAATTGAATACTTCCATTTCATGCTTTAAATTAACCAATTATTACAATTTATTATATCTTTCAGTTATTTTTCCTGAGAATAAAGTACTTTTGAGCTATTGTTTTAGAACTTTATATTTTTGATTTATTGTTTTTAGAATTTTTCATTTTGATTTATTATTGTATCTACGAATCATTACTATATTCATCGTCTATTGTTGAGAATTAATTATTTTGATTTATTTTTTGATTTATTATCGATTTATTGTATTAACATATCATTATTATATTTATCGTTTATCAATTCGCTCATTAACCTCTTGTCCCGCGTTTTTCCCTCCCCTACATTCTTCTTGTTCGTTAGATAAACTGGACTCAATCAAGCAAATCATAAGTGACCCCTCTGATCCTTCGCTTTCCCGTGATTTGAGTGTTAATGTGTCCAATGTGTCCGGTACTGTTAAAGTTTTATCTACACAGCCATCCACTGTTCCAGTCGTTGCCGATGTCTTGTTCTCACAACAATCTGACAACTCTGACAATTGTTCCTAGTAATCTCACCCATGTCTCCACCTCTGAATTACATCTATGCTCAAGTCTATGCAAGCGGTGATGTCTTGTTTGCCTCAAATCAAAGCTGATTTATCCGAACTAAAAGAGTTCAAAAAATTGTTTATCGAATTTTCAGCCAAACTTGAAAATGTTATTCGAGACACCACGCAGCGCAAATATGAACAACGGGAACTTCGTTGCAGAATTATTCGTAGCGAACATGAGATTAGCGAAATTAAATTTCGCTGCTGTCACAAAATCCTCAGAATTTCTCAGGAGATTATTTTCTATGCTCAATTTCAATGTACCTGATCATATGATTAATGACATTCGTGCTATTTCCTCGGTCAAAAGCAAAGGTCGTGTCCTCAGAGTGGTATTTCTCACTAAACGTCATTGTAACGAGTTCCTACAAGCCCGGAGAAATCACTCAGTTCAGTTAGTCAACCAAATAATGGACACTGAACCGCCTAACAGAATCTTCATTAATGAAGGTTCGACAACAGTCGAACGTAAATGCCTACTCGAAGCGAAGTCATTTGTTAAATCCATTGGTGCTGAGTACTGCTGGATGCGTAGAGGGCAAATATTTATTAAGATGAACAACCTTTCAGTTCAAAAACGATACCCTCAAGATTTTGCTTCTCCATCTTCTGATCCCCTATTTTAATCACATTCTCTCACCACTGTTCCATCGTCCGCTTCAGTTCACACCCATACTTATTCTGTTTCCTCTATCCCACCTGCTGCCTCTTCATCGTTTCCTTGTAATATAACTACTGCTTTCCAAGCTCTTTCACAATCTCAATCTCAGCGTCCAACTTATTCCATTCCTACCACTTCTATTCCCCCTATCACCAGCCCTTCCTCATTTTACTCATCTGATAATCCACACATGCAATAGCAACCAACAGCATCTGTATAGTAATAGCAACCAACAACTCACGTCATCACAGAGATTCCATGGTTTTGAAATTATGTCACTTGTCCATCCTTATCATATGAATGAACTCCAGTCGCTTGCCCTGACAGTTCGACTACACGTTATAGCAGTGTCAGAAACCTGGTTTAATGATTCCATTCATGATAATAAAGTTGACATCCCTGGATATTTTCTGCAAAGAAATAATCGTGTGTCTCGTAGAGGTGGCGGTGTTTGTTTGTACGTCAGTAAAATCTTTTCTAAAGTTTAAGTTGTCTGTGTGTCTAACCCTGATAATTGTCATCAGAATTTCTGATTTGCGAAATGATCACTGCCAGTTCCACCATATTGATTATTGTTGTTTATAAACCATCGTCATGACCTCTCGCAATAGACTTTGTCGATGCGATTTCTGATTTTATACCGTCTTGCAATAATATCTTGATATCTGGTGATTTTAATATTGATATGCTGGCAAGGAATTATGAGACTAAAGTTCATTGACTTCTTTCTTGCATCTCATGGTTTACACATGGTTAACACCAAACCTACCACACCACTCATTCATATACATTACTTGACCTATGTTTTGTTGATTCATTGACCAAGATTCACTCTTTTTCTCAATCCGGCTTTCCTTTTCTTTCCGGTCATGAAATTATTTTTTAGATTATTGCATCTTATACCCTCTTCCTCGTGTAATAACTTTTCGAAAATCTTAAACATATAGATGTGTCCTTACTTATGTCGTCAGCTCAGCGTTTAAAAAATGCTCATCCGCTTCACGCTATTAATTTTGACACCGCAGTTGGTTCCTTAAATGACATCATTCAAAGCATCATTGAGAAATGTACTCAACTCAAGACTGTTACACTAAAAAATCCTTCAACTCCTTGGATTACTCCAGATATTAAGACCGAGATTATTTATAGAAATAAACTGCGCAATTATTTTAGAAAATTTGGACATCCATTTTATTTCACACTCTTGAAGATGCAGGAGACGAAGACAAATTGGATGATACATCAAGCAAAATCCCACCATTTTTTGAATATCCTTACTAAAGCTTGCAAACGATATCATCTAGAGCAATGTGGTCTAAAATAAAAAGTCTTGGTGTTATCAAATCAAACACAAATAGAATACCCTTATCTGTTTCTCCCGATGTCCATAATAATTACTTTATTAATTCTATTGTTTCTCTCACCTCCAATAGTCGTTCTGCGTCTTCTTCCAGTTTCTTAAGTACTCGTATTTCCTGTCCTTTTACAACCTTTTCTTTCTTCCCTATCTCTGATTCTGATCGGAGTTCGGTCTGATCAAACTCTGATACGGTCTGTGTTATGTTCGACTTCTGATGCTGTCGGCACTGGTGATATTCCAGCTTACTTTTATCATAAACTTTATCCAGTACTTTCATTAGAAATATTGTCATATATCAATTTATCCTTTTCTTCATCAATGTTTCCATCTGCCTGGTAAAATGCCATAATTGTTCCCATCCAGAAAATCCCCAAATTTTTGTCCCCCTGTCATTATCGTCCTATCTTACTTCTTTGTTGTTTTTCTAAACTAATTGATTCTGTTGTATATTGTCAACTACTTGATCACCTACTTACAAACAACGTACTTGATCAATATCAATCCGGTTTCAGAAGAAAACACTTCACCCAGACAACCTTTCTACGTCTGATCGACGATACTAGGGCGGCCATGGATACTCGATTGATCACAGTACTCGTGCTGTTTGACTTTTCTAAGGCATTCGACCTTGTAGATTATAACATCTTGCTCACTAAACTTAGAGGCATGGGCAGTGATGTGGTCGTTCGGTGGTTCCATTCTTATGTGTCGGATAGGAGCCAAGCAGTCCAGAGTAACGATGGTTCCCTCTCTGAATGGAAAAGGATAGTGGTGGCGGTGCCACAGGGTTCTGTCCCCTCCTCTTTTCCTTATACATCAATGATATTTACTTCAACCTCAAGCACACTAAACATCTTTTGTATGCTGACGATTTGCAAATTTATTTACACGGTCCGGTTACTGAAGTTACGAGGTTGTTGCTTTGTGTCAGTGAAGATATCCAATCGGTCTCCAAGTGGTCTAATTCAAATCGTCTGTGTTTTAATTTTGTGAAAACCAAAATAATAATCCTCGGTTCCATTCAATAACTTAACCATTTGAATGCCACTAATTTGCCACCCATTATTATTAAGAATACCGCTTTTCCTTATGTCCAGTCGGTTAAAAATTTGGGTGTAATTTTGGATCAATCCTTGTCTTGGAGTAGTCAAGTTGCTTATATTTGTCGCACAGTTTAGCTCACCTTGAGACAAATCAGACATAGCAGTTCGATACTTTCTGTTCAACTCAGAAAGCAACTCGTCTTATCGTTGATTTTCCCTTGTTTGATTATTGCTGTTTGATTTTTACCACCATCACTAAGCAGCTTGATCACTCCTTACAAAAAGCATTCAACGCCTGTATTCGGTTTATATTTCACTTACGAAAAGATTCCTCAATCTCCCCCTATCTGTTTCGGCTGGGATGGCACCAGGTTGCTGGTAGGCGCCTCTATTTTCTTGGCTGCCTCACCTATAAGCTTAAAAATAATGCGACACCTGGGTACCTTTCTCGCAACCTGATTGAGCGCACTAACGTAGGGAAACGTAATCTTTGAGGATCGTTTCGACAGCTGGTGGTACCTTAATTTAACTCAATGATGTTTAAATAATCTTTTGTTGTTTGCGCCAGCGGACTGTGGAACGTTCTTCCGGATTTCATCAAACTTTCATCAATAATTTTTTTTTCCATATATTTTTTAGATATTGCTAATTAAATTTGTCACATAGTCTTGCCGCTCTTCTATTACTATTATCACTTCTATCACTTCTATCCCTCTATAATTTTTATCTTCACTATTGTTATCAACCTATTATTTCATGTCAACTACGTTCCAATTAATTTCTTATGTTATTTTTCTTTTCCATGTATTCTGTCAAGCGAGCCTGTCTCGAGGCGCAATTTGATATAAATGAATAAATAAATTATTAGTGAATGAAACTTCAGACAGTTATAGTAAAGACTTAATAGATTATCCCTGAAGTTTTGACTAACGGCCAACCAATCGCAGAACAAATTGAACCACTCATGTGAAGTCACGTGCTAGTTTTTTATAACCAACAAGATAATCTGACTCGCTCCTTGTTAATAAAGACTTCAATGATTATCCATGCATTTTTGACTTAATATTGCTTCCTACTCGTTAACATTTGGTTACTTCTAATTTTAAGAAATAAAAGGAATCAGTATGTTGAATTTCATTCTACTTTTACTTATGAAATGTAGGAAAAAAGTATTTTTTTCCAATAAGAATACAATTTTAAGCACATATAAATTGTGTATTTATTCATACAATTTTTCTTGATTTATAATATTCCTACAGTTCTTTCAGTAATAAAGTCATAATGACCATACAAAGTCTTACATTCAATATGGAAAAACTGAACAAAGCAGCCAAAAGAATTCACTGCTTCACAATATTTGACATATCTTTTATAATATTCATTAATAAAGGTTAGAAGTAAAGAGGTTTTGAGAAATTTATACAGAATAAAGATATGAAATTTATTTTCTAGTAATAAAAAAAATGTATTTATTTAAACATATAAATTTAACTTTTTTATGTATGATGAAAAAAAATCATTACAAATATCATTAATTAAAATTACGCTTTTATTATAAAACTAGCTGAAGACCCGGCTTCACCCGAGTGAAGCCCTGTGACCCCCTCCCTAAAACCATATATGAGTCCTAACAAAATCCCTTGTTCCACCCGAGATACTATTTTTAAATTTGGACAAAACACGTGTATAACGGCTATTAAGAATCAAGGTATGATTTTTCGTGATGAGGTAACAGACAAAAAGACAGACAAACAGACAGACAAACAGACAAACAGACAGACAAACAGATAGACAAACAGACAGATAAACAGACAGACAAACAGACAAACATCGATTAAAATTAATATATTAGTAGGATATTTGAGAAATTTAAAAATTAATGATAAGGTATAACAAATGAATAACAAATATATACATTCCCATATGGAAATATTCAACTGGCCCAATGTTGGGCCATGATTGGCGTAATTCGGTACGACGTTGGTAGACACAACAATGGCTTGATATTGGGTAATGGTTGGGATGAAACGCCACCCCAAGGTTGATTGACAACGTTGTTTCTACGTCGGCTTACCAATGTTCTTATGACGCTAGTTAACCAGTCTTGTTTCAGTGTCGTTTGCCAATATTGTTTCGACGTTGTTTTGCCAAGTTTACGCCGACATTGTATTTTTTATAATAAATAAAAAAATATTTATTATAATATACACATTTGTTTATTTATTTCATTTTCTTGTGTCATTTAGAATTATATTTCATCATCAAATTTAAGGTTTGAAGATAAAGTTCCATTGTTGATTCTTGAAGATTTGAACTCGTGCCTTCAACGTGATAGTCCGTCGCCTTATCCACTGCTCCAGTCCATCGGTTATTCATTTGAATTTCAATAGCTCCTATCACTTTGGCATTTTTAAATCGTCACAACAACGTTGTTAGCCGAAATTTTGTCAACTTTTTTAAAAATTGTTTGTGCCAATTTTTATATTAATAAAAATAAAGTCTAATTTTTATAGTGATAATTAATTAATCTTAATAAACAATTTAATAAATAAATAATTATTTATATTATTTATGAAGATGAATAGGTAAATATTAACTTATTCATTAAAATACAAATACTTGTTCATTTTGTTATACTTATTAATAAGCTTAAAAAAAATCTCAGTTTAAGATTTGAATTTTTACTATAAAATTTTGAGTGTAAATTCTCGTCAGCATTAGTATCATTTACTATTAATATATGGAATTGTATTAATTACTTCTAAATTAAAATTTATCTATTTGTATTTATTACTTAATTATTATTTATTAGTATTTTTTATTTAATTATAATATTATATGCTCATTTCACTAAGTTAATTATAATTGATTATTAAAAATGAATAAGTAATAATGTATAATTAATGTTGGATCACAATGTCAGTTAAAAATTAACTGTAAACGTTGGCTAACAATCTCGTATCAACGTTGGCGTAGCAGTGAATAAAACCATGGCCCAACATTAGTATGCCGATATCTTACTTATGAAAAATTTAGTTAGTTGTATGTTGTGTAGCAATGTCGGTTCAATGTCGGTTAAAAACTGGCTATAAGCGTTGGTAGACACTCTTGCATCAACGTTGGCAAAGCAATCAATACAACTTTAGTCCAACGTTATTATGCCAATGTCGTTTGCCAACATTGTTACAGTCTTGGGCACGGTTACGATAGTGCACCGTACGATAGTGCACATTATCGATCGTACATTGTACAAACGTGCATCATTTCAAATGTGCATTATTCGATTGTGCACTGTTCGATAGTGCATAATTTTTTTAGTGCACTGTTCGATAGTGCATCATCTCTTTAAAGCACTGTTTGATAATGCACCATACGATTGTGCAACATTTTTTTAGTGCTCTGTTCGATAGTGCACCATATCTATCGTGCAATGTACGATAGTGCACCGTACGATAGTGCACCGTACGATAGTGCATCGTGCACTAAAGATACGGTGCACTATCAGACATTGTACAAAAGGAATGGTGCACTATCGAACTCTGCACCAAAGAAATGGAGAACTATCGTACGGTGCTCTTTCGATCAGTGAGCAAATGATATGGTGCACTAGCGAACAATGCACTAAAAAAATGGTGCACTATCGTGCGGTGCACTATCGTATCGTGCTTCAAAAAGATGATGCACTATGAAATAATGCAATCAAGAAATCGTGCACGATCGTACGAGTCACTACACTACACTTTTCCGATGGATAGTCAATGTTATATTCGTCTTATAAGATAATATTCCTTGGAATAATTAACCCTTAAGTGCATTCGCTGGATCTGCTGGACCCTGTGAAAATGCTTTTTTTCCAAAATGTTATGATCAAGTTTTCATATAGTTGAAAACTATCTTCACAATTATGTATATGTATTTTTTTATTTCACTCATATTCTTATTGCAAAAAAAATCCTGAAATATTTCTAGATACGGACCAGGTGCTCGGCCGTCGGTACGTGAAGGGTTAAGTGAAATGAAAATTTATATATAAACATATTGTCAAAAAATAACTTTAATAATATATAATGATAACTATATATAATAATAATATATAATAATAACTGTATTTTCTTAATAACTATAAATAATAAATAATAATGTCTTATGTTAACCCTCTTGGGCGCAACGGAATATATGTCATCCAACCTAAAAAACTAGCTATAGATACATTTGTTATCATATTTAATGATTATTATTATTTTCTTAAACAAAAATACTACTAAAATTCGTGTTTTGAGATTATTTTATTGAATAATAATAAAGAGTGTGTCAATATTTTTTAATAGACATTTGCCAAAATGATTATAATAATCATATTTCACATTTTCAAGAAAATTGAATGCATTTAACCTGAATGAAATGAAATTAATGAATTTAACTGCGCCAAAATAATAAATAATAAGAAATAATGATAATAATAATAATAATTTCTTCATACTTGGTTTAGCATATGGCGATTTGCGTTGTCTGCGGCTATTCCTAATTGCAGAACCTTGTGAAAACCAAAAGTTGTACATAATCAACGAGTATAGAAATTAAAAACTTTTATGTACATATATGATAAGTTGTTTTTCAGAAGTTGTTATTAAGAAGATAGAACAACATTTATAATTTATAATTTATTCGAACAAAAGTCTATGATTTTGTTACCATGTGTTACAATTGGTGATGGGGGCATTTCTACCTCAGCGCTATCGCTGCTGCTATCTACCACTGTCTCTACCCTCGCAGTTTATGGCTGGGCGCTCACACTAGTAAGAGCCGAAGTACTCACAGTAACTAGTGGTGTGGTAGCTGTTCTGCGCTCTCTAACTATCGTTATTTGTAATAAAATATATTCAAAAAATGAATCTTTAATTCGAACAGAAAATGCATTTGGTGAAAATCAATATTTTTACCAGAATTCCGATTTCGTCGTCTTAAGTTCAGCAACGGCTCATAATTGGAATCGATCTCATCTGAATCAATGACACGTTCGTGATTATTTAAATATTCCATGTAAGGCGCATCGCTATCGGTATCGGAGTCCGTGTCATTCCTTTCCGGCTCATTTTTCTTGCAGTCAGTGCAGAACCTGCACTCACAAAATGTACGGATATGTCTTTATATATGTATAAAAATTTCATGTAGAGACTGTTATTAAATTATTGATTAATTAAATATTACGATTGAAGAATCTGATTTACATGTCAAGAAAAAGAAGAGACTTCTCGATTTGCCATCGAAAAATTCAATTTTTCCCGTCGAACTATTTAAATAAATTATTGCAAACAAGGAATTTTAATTTATTAATACTTTAAATACATTTTTTAATTTGATTTCATCAAAATCAAAATAATGCTAATGTCATAACATTTTATTTTCAGATAAAATTTATTACTTTTGAGATAAAATTTATTTTTTTTTCTAGGTAAAACAATTATATGTAAAAATATTTTCTTTTTGACATAAAAAGATTTTTTTTTGTCGAAATACTAAATAGAAAATCTTTTTATGGGAAAAGGATTCATCTAACAGTAATGCATTTTTTCTGAGAGTGATAGGTGATAGAATATTTCCAAGTAACCTGTCTGGTCGACTCGACAGTAGTATAGCATTGCTTTCGCTGGTTTTATCATGTTGTGCAAAAATTCTTCTACGGTTATTCTGAAAAACGCGAATCGTTTTGGTTAACATTAGAATTTAAACATTTATAATTAATTATATATTATCATTCCGCCACATTATAATATTAATATATAATGTTCATAGTAATGTTCGACATACCGATTGTTCATTAATAGAGCTTGTTTTCGCTCAATTAATGAGTCCTGAGACTTGATGTCCGCAGGTCGTGGGCGTCGTGATGAATTATTATTACGCAACCATTCCAACTCAATATTTTGATTGGCCACCAAATGATTTAATTGGTCTGTTTGAAAAGTAAAATAATTCAACGAGTAAATTAACTCAAAAATTCTGTTGAGAACTAAAAAATTACTGTTTTAAATTTCATGTTGCGCGGAAATACTATTCGGCAACGAATGTAGTGGTTATATGATTCTAAAGCCGCGTTGGTGCGGTGTGAAACGTTATACACACTTACCTTATCGGGCCGAGCTATGTAAGTTTTTTGCAGAGAGCGTAGAAAATTGTAAACATTGCCAGATTCACGCGGGTACTTATCTTCCTCCACTTCCGAAATTCCATTTACATCTTTAAAAAATTGCGGTGGCAGCAGCGGAATACCGAAACTTAAAGCCAACAGGTCGTCAGGTGCGGTTTGTAGACGAAGATAGTCCCATTTTTTGGCTACATTCTGAAATTTTTTAAGTGGGAACATCAAACAAGTAAAAACTACCTCTAAGAAATAAGAAAGACTTATATAACGATGTATGTGTATATTATATGTATTTATATAATATGTTGAACTAATATATAATTATATATATACTAGCTAAAGCCCCGGCTTCGCCCGGGCGAAACCCTGTGACCCCCTCTCTATGACCGTATATGAGTCCTGACAAAATCCCTGGTTCCACCCGAGATACTTCTATGGATCTTCTAAAGGCTCCCTATGACCGCCCTATGAACCTCTTCTATAACCCCTATGATCTGCCTATGAATTCCTTACAGCATCCCTATAATCCCCCCCTCGAAGTAATGAAGCTATGACTTTTGAGAAAATTTTTTTTCAGCATCAAATGTATACATCTTAAAAATATAAAGCCGACTACACTTTTGTGGCGTAGCATTTTTTACACTTGTTTCGATAAGTGAATGTCCTTATAAGGGCCAAAAATGGCCCTGATAGGACATCCATATTTTCAAATTTGGACAAAACACGTGTATAACGACTAACAAGAATCAAGGTATGGCTACGGCATGGGTACCTGGTCAGCCCCTGGTGGGACAATCCACGTTAACAATGACGTGGCTAAACTTGACTTTGATTGAGTCTTGCAGTGGAATATCATTATACGAAATTTCGGTCAGGCCATATCAATGCCTGGCGTGACATAAGTGTAATAGGCGGATCCGATAATCAGGATGCCTTATTGGAACCATTTTCAGCCTTATTGGGGCTGTATTTGTCCTCCTAAATACTATATTCGGCTTCAATAAGGCCACCCGAAATAGAAAAAAGCTTGACAAATATGGTCTTTATTGGGATCATATGTGTCCTCAATTGAACCATATTTGACCTTATTTAAAACATTGTCTGCGAAGCTCTTGAGAACCTACGCACAACCTCGAAATTGTACTTCAAACCACATCCTCACAACCCCCTGACAACCCCCCAATAACGCCTCGATAACCCCCTAATAACTCCCAGACATCCTGTTAACATCCCAAAATCATCTCTAAAACATCCCGAAAATATCCCGAAAACATCCCGAAAATATCCCGAAAACATCCCGAAAACATCCCGATTGGAGCTAATTTTTTTATGCTGGCCCACATACTTTCGTACAAATTGCTGCCACGCTTTTCGCATAAAACCCAAGCGACAACTATGTTCTACAGAAAAGATATTTCAGTTACTTTTTTTAATTTACATGTTTAACACAATTTAAACACTAAAATGACAACATTACTTGAAAATATTAAACAACAACTTGCTAGCAAAGTACAAAATTTTAGTTAGTTTAGTTTACTTAGTTTAGTTTAGTTCCTTAGTTGAGTTTAGTTTGTTTAGTTCCGTTTGGTTAGTTTAGTTTAGTTTCTTGAGTTTAGTTTGTTTAGTTCACTTTATTTAGTTCAGTTTGTTTAGTTTAGTTTACTTAGTTTAGTTTAGTTTGTTGAGTCTAGTTTGTTTAGTTCAGTTAGTTTAATTCAGTTCTCTTAGGTCAGTTTCTTTAGATCAGTTTGTTCAGTTTTCTTTAATTTTTGTTTGTTTAATTTTCAAAAGTTTGTTTTATTTTTGGTTATTTAATGAAATATTATATATACTAGCTGAAGCCCCGGCTTCGCCCGGGCGAAACCCTGTGATCCCCTCCCTATGACCGCCCTATGAATCTCCTATAACCCCTATGATTTGCCAATGAATTCCCT
>JABFPJ010005060.1:0-12719 GCA_022817425.1 Gryon sp. ZL-2020
CCACAGAATTCCCATTAACATGAAAGTTCCTGTTAAAAACAGTAAAAATTTTCCTTTCATGCACAAAAATTCATGAAAAAGTCAATAAAAATTTGTGTTCAGAAAGTAAATTTTCCAGTTTTTGACAAAATTTATTCGGTTAATGGGAATTCTGTGGTCAAGTTACTGTTTAAACAGTAATTTATTATAAGTTATTTTTCTTAGTGTACTGAATTTCAGTAAATGGGACAAAACATTTTTACGGTGTAAATTGGGATAAATTTTAGTAAATTAAGTAAATAGTGCCATCAATGGCATTATCCAAAAATAGATATTAATCTTGGATTTGACTGCTACAAACAATCCTAATGAAAATGACATAAAAAATCAGCAAACAATAAAGCGGTGTAAAAATCCGAGCCATTAATGTTCATCATAAAATTAGACACAAAGCAGTGTGTGCACGAAGATGCATTTCAAAAATAGTATTGTAACATTGGGCAGGAATTGTTTAACTTGCAAGTGGGAGTCACAAAGAGACTACTTCATCACAGAGCATCTTGATAATTAGTGGTGTAAAATGTTCCCCGTACCTAAAGCGTTTATTAAGCCGTTGCAGCGCTCTTCTTTAATTTTTCACTTTTGTAAGCAACATAGTTGGTCGACCGAGTCGCCGTCGTCGTATCGTCGACTTTAAAATTGATCACTCCGCACGGAATTCTCTCGTGTTCGCGTTCTTTTTGGTATATCCCAAGTTAACTGCGTAATCGAATCAAAGCGGAACGCAATTTAAGTTTCGCGCTTTCAAAATTTAAGTAACGTGATTCTATACCTAATTAGAAATTTATTCTCTGGCGCGTTGCCGCAGGCCCGTACAGGAGACTTTAACAAAGTCAATTTCAATTTCATAGATTCAACTAATTATGACATCATTACAGAGAACAAAGTCTACGAAAACATCCTTAATGTTAGCCACTCCTCATTTCTCTAATGTTTATGGATCTTTAGTTTATGCGTGATTCGTGCCACAGTTGTGTCAAAATTTCGTGTTCGTTTTATTAAAAGTTTCATTCTTGTTGGGGATGAAGATAAATAAACGAAATTCATGTGCATTTAATGCGAACGTCTGACGCTGACAAATTCATGGGAATTTTGAAATAACAAATGTTAAATTTGTGCAAGTGTTTTTTTTATGTCGACGAAGTTTGTATGATTGATTTTTAATTTGAAGCAAACCTTAATTAATAAATAATGATGTGACATATGCAAGGCTGGAAATAATAGCATAAATAATTCATAGACAAATTAGAAGGAAATTTTTCTACTTCATCGCAATTATACTTTTTTCATGCAAGACAAAACTGAAATTCAGTTTTACTCTAATTTGCATAAAACATGATAGAAACAAGATTTTAGATATTAAAATGTATTTTTTTCACAAATACAGTAATTTACTTTTAAAAAATTGATTATAGAAAAATCTGCAATTAACATTGCAATCTACTATACAAAGATGGTACAAATATAATCGGAGTAACATGTGATTAATAATTTCCATTTAAACTTCTTAAAATAAATATGTTTTACGGACATGCTATACTTGCTTTTAAGTATATAATCTGTTTTTGTCAAATTGCATTACTTTTCCTTTAAATAATAAAATTTACTTAGTAAGTTACATTCGATACCACAGCTCAATTCAGTTACAATTTCTTCAAAGATGTATGATTCAAACTTTTTCAAAGTCCTTAGATCGTGCAATTTTAACTTCATGTTGACGTATATCCATAGTAATGAAGGAATTAACACAATTTCTAATAGAACATCAATTATTTTATTTTCTGAAATTAAAATATACAATAATAAAACGGCCTTTTACATTATTTATATAAGTTTAAATTTATTAATAGATACAATCTATACTTAAATCTTTTACATAAATGTATTTGCGTTGACAGAAAACAAATTCCTTTTTTGAATCAAATCAGCATATTTGGAAAATATGTTTGATTTGTGTCAAGGTATTTTTGTCATACGTTGGAATTTTCGTTATTTAATATTTCATTTGTCCGATTGAATATTTACAGAAAAAGATAAATTGTCGATTCAATTTCTTTTTTTTCGTTACAAACTAAATCTTTTATTATTATAATCGATTTATACGATATTTTATTCTAAATACATTAATTGTTTAGATGGTTTTCGTATAACATATATTTTATTACATGAATGTAAGTAACAAATAATACATAAATCAAATTCACAATCGCGTTTTTTAATCGATAGTTAGGCGCACTATTATGCCAAAGTTTTGATTCTTCATAGAAAGTGATTTCCCTTACAGAAGGTATTGGATGACGAGAAGCAGAGAACTTGCAGAAACGGTCGATACAGCCAAAAATCCAGAACACATCGAACGAAATTACACGCAAATAAATATATGCACCTTCGTTGGTTGTTCAGCCACATATCCATCAAAGGAATGCATTATTTTTCAATTTCACTACCAATTGTCGACATTTGTTTCGTTGCTAATAAGACATTCGTGACAAACGTGCTTCTTGCGGCTCGACTGCGACAGTGATGGAAGAAGCGATTTCAAAACGACAGACTAACAAAATGGTTTATAGCAGTATTTCACTGCACAAAAGTAGTCATTTTATTCGAAATATAATTTCACGGAAACTCAATTTACCGACATCATTTTGTGACCCGTTCAAATACTTATATCGATAAGTTTGAAATTCTTTCGCAAAGAAATGATTTACCTTAACATACATGGCAAAGAATGTGTCATTTTCCAACCAAAATTAAGCTACTATTTCTCTTGCATTTTTTCATGTATAAAGAAAAAGAACATTTTCCACGATTAGACGCGAAAGAAAATTTTTTTTCTAAAAAAAAATCCTGTACGGCAGACAGTTTCAACACACGTACTCAATCATGTTTTGTGCAGTGCAAAAATGAGACGATTCATCGAAAAGAGATTTCTATCTAAGCTATCTTGACGTTTATGTATTTATGTACTGCGTGCAACGTATATAAGTATACGAAGTATATTGCCTCTTTGGTATTTTTTAACCATTGCTCTAACAACCATTTTAAAACTTTATTCTTTTACACTTTGTGCGCGTATGGCAGTTGAAATATGAAGTTGTAATTAACTTCAATGATTAAACAATTTCTATAATTCCAATCTCCCATTGCAAAAATTTATTTATTTATTTATTTTTTTTTTTTTTGATTAAATAATCAATAATTTGTTCTTACTTTATCGATAACTTTCATTTTTCGCATTACAAAAAAAGCAATTTGAACGCGTCATCGCGCACGACCTTGACTTATTCCACTGATCTTGAAATATGCTGCTTAAACATAAACGACTTTCAGGCGATTTCATTATCCTTTTATTCTTTTTTTCCACACATCATTTCCACTATTATTATCCTTCTAGACATACCCATGTCTGTGGATAGTCGATATTCTGAAAAATTAACTTATGTCAAATGAACTGGCGAAATTCGACTTAAAATTTCGTCAAAAGAGTTTATTTCGACGCTTCTTACGTAAAAGGTGACATTTCAAATTTTTTGTACAAAAGGGTACATCTCCTATGTTTAAGCATAGGAGATGTACCCTTTTGTACACAAAATTTGAGATGTCACCTTTTACGTAAGAAGCGTCGATTTAGTCAAAATGAAGTTCTTTTTACTTTATTACACGAAGTGTTTTCTGCAAAAAAATGTTTCATTGATTACAATAACTTATTAATAATCGAATAGTTAACTCGAATAATATTAATCTCTAATATAGATATGTGTATGTTTACATTGATATAAGGTTATAATGATTTATGTTTCGTAAAATATCAAGTCACAAAAGATGTTTATGTCACTTGATGTATATATATCTACAGGACAAATTTTGATGTCAACTATTTTGCATTGTTAGATATTTGACCTCGGGCTAACGAAGCGTTGTGCAAGGACGATATCGAACTTGAAAGTCAATGAATTGATGAACGTTATTTGTAACACGTGTAAAATTCGATGCACTATTATGTTAATATTAATTAATTTTCAACAATATTCATTCAGATTAGCGTAAATAACTTAACCATACATAAAATATTTAATATTATTCAAAAGTCATTAATAATCTCAAATTTAATTATATAATAATTAATACATAATTTAAAATATCTAATTTGCAAAAAACATTTAATGTGATATAATATCCTTTAATTTGTATATACTTATTAAAAATAAGTTCTTGTCAAGTACTATATATCATGTTTTTTAATTAAATTAATGTTTTATACTCATGTAAACTAAATAGTTTTTGTTCTTTTAGTACCCAATAATGCGATGTAATAAAGATAACATGAAGTAAATTTTATGAACCTTCTTGTTCTACATGCAAATTTGACTAGTAAATAAAAGTTACTTTTTTGTTATGTTGTGAAACACGATTCAACAAAACAGTTAAACAATATATTGAAATTCGTTTAATTTACGCTCAAATTAAAAAACAGAAGTGCTAATGAAGGCTGTCTGGGCTTGCCACTTTATAGACACTTAAGTAAACAAAAGTTAAGCTGATTAAGGCGATGTTTAGGTCAGCATTGTAATTGTAATATAAACTTGGTCAGATCTTAACAAACTTACTAGTTTCTATTGCCATGTTCATAATTACACGAAACTATTCTTCTTACACTGCTCGTTTTGTTTGGCTTTTTTTATTTAATTGTATTATATTAAAGTATAAAGTATATATTTTTATTAAATAAAATTCAGAAAAATTGCAAAAAAATAATAATAAATTAAAATAAAACTACTATTCTGCATGACAAAAAGGGTATAACGGCTATTTTTTGGTAATTTCTTGATAATTATATTTTCAAATTTATTTATTATATAATAAGTGAAAAATCCTAACGCAATAAATAATTTGTTTCATGCAGTATTGTGAAAATGTTCAAACTAGTACATTTCAGACAGTAAATATCAGACAGTATATACACTCACAGCACAAATTTATTTATTTTGAAAATATTGTATTTTTATATATATTCTCTTAATATTAATCGGAAATTGATTTAGAAGAAAAATAAATTATTTTTACGTTAAATTTAAATTATTTATATTCATATGAAAAAATATTATCATTTTTGAACTTTTTTTTTATTATAACAATATTGTCTCTTTGTACGCGCGATATTTAGCTACGACAAGTATATATAAGTGGTGCCGCTGTAGTGTATATAAGTGTTCTTTACCAATTCGATGTTTAAGTATGTTAAAACTAAAATTTCAAAAAATTGTGTGAAAATTAGAAGTTAAATTCAATTATATTATACAATTATCATTACTTAACATTTCATGTGTATTACTTTTATAATTTTGGAGTGAAAACTAAAAAATGATACTCGTTACATTTTTCTTTTGTATATTTCTATTTTTAATATTATTTTACTTGATTTTAGAGTGAATATAATTCATTTAAAATTATTAACTTGACAAATATGATTGTATAACCCATTCATTTTGACGCATAGTAAATCACTTCATTGTTTCTTCATTTAAAAATATTGTATTTTTGCTTTGTGATGAAAATCTATTTATGTTAAATAGAAATGAGTTTTATTTTCAGAATACAAGGAACACATATTTTTATTATAAATAGATTTTCCTCTTGTCTATATTTTGAATAAAAAACTTCTTTCAAATAAAACTATTCCACTTAATCTAAATAGATTGTGATGTAAGTGATAGTAAAATTTAATAATTTAATTCAACAATATGACAACACAATTTCTACTGACATGTAACATTCATAAATGTATTTACAGGAAAAAAATATTATTGTAGTTGCTGAAACTAACACAAAACCACTGTCCATTTTAGCTGAAACATCGTTTTGAAAACTATATATCTTGTTCGTATTTGTTTTTAAATAAGTGAACAGTCAGTGAAATGAAGAATCTCGTTGTGAAAGAGTCCGTCAAAAACCCTTTTTTTCATTTCGCATTTGTTTTGTTCTCTACTACGGACATTGTGGAAAATCTACGAGTACAATAGACATTTCAGTGAATGTTTTGTTCAATTTATAACTTGCCTATTTAATCTACTATTTTTCTCTGTTTTCGTTTGTTGCAATTGTTTCTTTTACTATTAAACACAAATTTTTATTGAAATTTGATATATTATTACTGAGCGAATGGAAATCATACTCCTCAACATAAAGTCTTAGATGACATTCTGAGATCAATGTGTTAGTTATTATGCATTTTCGCGTAAATAATGTCATAAATAATGCTATGCGATATTGTTATATCGCATATTTATAATGTGTTTTGTATATATTATGGGTATTACAGCTGGAGGCAAAATATGATTTAAAAGCATCTGTTAAATCGTATGTAAATTTGCTTTAAAAATGTCCATTCATTTAGAAGCTTTATTTTGCAAAGAAAGAGAGCTTGTGCGATTAAAATGTATTTAATTTCGAATCTTTATTACTTTATCACTATGTCTTAAATTTTTCTTCATTTTCTAAGCCGTGAAAATTTCTTAGAAAACCCATAGTGAGAAGAGTTTGACACAGCAATATAATGAATTTAAAAAAAGAAAATGTCTTTTTGAATATTATTTCAATATCAAATTATCTCCTTATTGAAAGTAAAATTAATTATAATTTGTACTGCAATACTTTTTAGTTGATACCCTAAAGCCAATTTAGAACAATTACAAGAACGGTTTTACTTTACAAATTGATGTTTATCCATTTTATCACCCTTGCATAATCATTAAATTTAATCTTTAAGAGGATGGATAAGTGCTTCTGCGACGGAGTTCGTGTTATTTTAAATTATATTAATATCATGCTATATTTTTCAACTTAATTAGGTACTCGGTGTTGGTATTAAATGGAAGAAACAAATTGTTAAAGAAACCTTTGTTTCGATATTTATAGTATTAAGAAAAACGCAAATGAAAAAAATCAGAAATCTGTATTACTTTTTTGTCGTCCTCATTTTTCTCAATACTATCTACTTAAATCAAAATAACACTGCACAAGTTTTACACATTAAAATATTTATTGCTGATGGTACTCTGCAGTTTTTATGCATGATACTCTGAATATATGCCACATTACCATAATTTATATATAAATTATATATACTTTTTTATATATCACATATTATACATAATTTTTTTATATTTCGAATCTACATAAATATATTTTTGAGTTTTGCATACAAAATATATAAAACAATATAAAAAATACATAATTTATATATTAATTGCGGCAATATAGAATATATTTTGAATATAAAATGATATTAAACATTTTCGTTTGTGAGGGAACAACAATATTTAATATTTTATTCCGGCTACTTTATTCTCATTCATATTACTTGTTGAAAATGTGTTAAAAATATATGAAATCTCTTATAGTCCGACTTAGGTGCAGGTCAGTTGAAAAGTTACGTCATAAATTTTCAACAAGTGTTATATAGTGTGTGTATAATATAGCGTGTGCGAAAGAAGCAATATTTTTTGTAGCTCTAGCTTTTCTATTGGAAGACATGAGACTCAGTCGATTGTGTTTTTATCGACGCGAGAAAAATGAAAGCCGATCTGATGTTCAGTAAGCACAAGCATGAGCTTAAATTTGGTTAGAGAGACTCGTGTTCAAACCAGACCAGGATATTGATTTCAGTTGCCTAGAAAGCCGAGGATGTTCCTTAATGCCATTTTGTCCAACAAGTGGGTCGAACAAGGTGCACTCGGTGTGTCGAGTAACACTTGCCCGCTGCCCCCCTCGCAAAACGTTAAACCGCTCCGCGTTTCGCCACATCAGCCTCGTTCACTGCCACCTCATCTTCACGACCCATCGTCCCAAAAGTTTTGGAGAGATGCCAGAGCCAAAGTGTATCATCCACAAAATGCACCACAATTTTTTTACACCAACAATCATATTGCATTGTGAACGACGTAGTAGTGTTGCAATTTGTGTCTCCAACTGTCCCGAAACTCAGTGGAATATAATCAAGACCATCGCTTGTGCTTTATTTGCTTGCAGTTATTCTTTTGTTTTATTCAGATATTATAAAAGATCACTGTTATTGTTGTAATATTTTCATAAAATATGTTGTTCTACAACATGTAACATAAGATTATTTTACGATTTATTCAAAAAACAATTTGGCAATAAAAAGTAACAAAAATAACTAGTTAACAAATTAAAAACTTAATGAAATTACATATTAAGACATGAAATATTTGCTGTTTATTTCGATGAAATTTATTATATTTTATTTTAAGAAAAAAAGCTTAGTCAAAATATTTAATATGCATTTGTAAATCATTTTAAATATTGATGAGTTAAGCATACACTTCTGTAGCTTCGACTCGAATTAGCACAATTAGCTAGGGACATAAATTTTACATAATATTTAATGTAATATTTAACATTAAAAGAAAATTTGCATTTTAAAAAACTAAATGTAAATCATAAGTTTCAAAATAAGACCTATTCAAGTGTGTGATTTTAATTGAATTTATTACTTACCTACTTATAACTTTTTCGAACTTGCTCTTCTATAAGAGAACGACTTACAGTTTAATATATAATCTTTTAGAAAATTCTAATAAAGTGAGTTACATAGTTGATTCTTTTATTTTATACTTACAAAATAGAAATTATACGCATATTTAAGTATTTTATTATTTTATCGCATATATAAGTATAAATTATTAAAAATATATTTAAATATCCCTCACGGACGAAAGTATATACATAAAATATATATTTAAGTCTGATTTTTTACCCCTTAATATATATAAAAAATATAAATTTGACATACAAATATATTTTAAATATATAACAAATAGATTTCTATTTTATATTTTGACTATATATTAAACATACATACATTAAATATATATTTCTCATATATCATGTATATTTACTAGATATTTTGCTCGCTTCGCGCACTCTTTTTAATGTTTTATTTTTATAAACAATTAAAAGCAAAACATTTAAATAAACATCTGTCAGACACTTTATTTTTATTTAATTTTTTAAATAAAGTTTTTAAGATTATGATAAAATGTTTTGTCATTTATACATTCTTTAAAATCATTGTTTATTATTTATATACCAATCAACCAATTATCAAGCATTATTCAATATTAATCATAATTATTAAAAAAGTTGCAAAATTTAAATAACTATATATCTTTTATTTCTAATTATATCAAAAACTAAATTTTATAAATAAAGTTTTATTAATTACTTATATAATTAGAAAGTTAGTTATTTAAATTAGTTATTTCAATTTATTATAGCTTTATAGCGTTAAGTTTCAACCTCGGTGCGAAGCTTCACGCACTCGGCATGAGTTTTTGTTTATAACTTCTTTTAACTAACTGAAATGATCAAAGATACTATTTTGAAACAGAGTTCATTTTCTTCGTCATTAAGAACTCTTTAATTGGTCCAAAAATCAGACAAATAAATCATGCATTTTTTGAGATATATATATTTTTGTTTAAAAAATGCAATTTTTCAGGTTATAATTAAATAATTTCTAATGTTTTATCGATATTCGAAAAGTAGAGGAAATTTTAGTTAGAAAATGCTTACTACGACATTTTTTTTTATTATAATACTAGCTGTTAAAATATCTTTAAATAAAAGATGTCATTTTATTGCTCATAATTTCAAACAATCATAACTCAAAAAATACTTATCAAAATGAAAAACGCCAAAAGACGTGTCGATTTATTTTTTATATAAAATCATAAAAAAATATTTTATATTAATTTTCAGATTCACCTCTAACTTTCATATGGAATGACCCATATCATTTAATATTATGTTTTATACAAAGGAAACATCATATCACATAAAAAATCGTTGAAAATATATAAATGAATTATGTTATTTATAGCTGTTCTTAAAAAAATGATAAAAAGAAACTTTGAAATATTTTATAAAATCGTTGAAATTCAACTCTTTATAACTTGAACATTAACTGGCTCGAAGCTTGATAACATTTTAGCGAAAGTGATCCACTTGCATAAAAACATGTAAATTTATGTAACGTCTCTCGTAACTCTATACAATTTGTGCAAATTTTTGCCCAAGATTTGTAGAAAACTATTTTCGTGAAATTTCATGTATTTTTTCATAATTTATACAGTACTTAACATAGTCTCTAAGTTTTGCCCACTTCTTTTCACTTACATTCAAATATATTCAACAAAAATAAATCCATTTTTGTAATTTGTGTGAAAAAAGAACATAAGATTATTCTGTCTATTTAATAAACTCGACAATTTTCTCTCTAGTTAACATAAATTTTATATAAAGTATAAAATATTTTTTTCCTCTTTTCATTTAAAAATATATTGTTGAAATACCCCAGAAAGACAGTTCAGGATATTAAGATAATTTTATTTTAAAGTAATTTTAATAACTAATGTAAGATTTAAAAATATCTTATTAATAAGTATATAATATATAATAAGTATATAATAAGTAAATAAATAATATAAAATTAGATATTTAACTAATTTTGTGAATCGGAAAAGCATCTTTGCATTTCTTGGAATAATCAAACAAAAGTGGCATGATAAAATAAAATGTTATAGTAGCCCTAAAATTCTATTTCTATATTCTAACATAATATTTACTCTTTTGAAAATCGATAAAAAAAATCCATATATATATAACAAAGCTGCAGGGACGATATCTTTTATGTATTCAGATTTTCATCATATTTTAGGTCAAAATAAAAAATGATGGAACATTTTTGATATTCCACTTCATGCAATTTATAAAACTTTGAAAAATTATAATAATTCATAAAAAATATTTTATTAGAAAAAACAATACTTAATTTAAATGATTATAAATTATTCGCCGATTATTTATACATTTTTATGCGTATTTAAATTTTTGTTAATCCTTTAATGCCAACTTATAATTAAAATCCTCGGTATTCAACATTATTATCCCTTTTATCGAAAACGTGAGCATCAGAACATACTTGAACGGCAAACTATTTTATATAAAAATTATATTCTAAAGTTTGCATTTATCAGTATTGTATGTGCAGTTTTATATTCGCTGCTATTCATGAACATATCTATATATACATGTATAATCTAATATAATGTACATATTTAAAAACCATTATCTTGAGTTGTACGATGAAATCGTTTCAACATGTTTTAACGACTCCGCCATTTTAAATAATGTTCAAAATAGAGAAATTTGGCACAGTTTATGTTGCTTATCGCAAACAAAAAAGACGCTTAATAATATTTGCATAATAGGCTGATGTAGCGTCATTGACATGGCAGTTGTCTTTTATCAGACCTGTAGCAGACTCTAGTGCAAGTGTTTTGATAACTACTCTTATCTTTCAGGCAAAATTGGAAACGAAAGCGCTGAAAGCAAAGAGACCTGGGTTTACGGACGAACGGTACAACGAAACGAGCTATTACGTGGAGAACGGTCAGTATATCGTTTGACTAATCTGCATGCCACTAAAAGCTTTACTGTTAATCTACAGAGTGAAATGCAATCTTTGCAATATCATCTATCATAATGTAGAATTCAGAATACTTAAAATATCAGACGACAGACTGTCAGAATATGTCGCTCAATCGATCAAATGTAACACGCTATATTTTCAGGTACTCTCGATTTATGACAATAATCTTGAAAATAAGCAAAAGCATTTTTTTAAAAATGGAAAAAGAATAAAATATATAAAAGTCTATTTAAATTAAATTTGAATAAACACAAAAAGTTCTTGAAAACTTAAGATAATATTATCTTACATTAAATAATAATTCATCTTAATAAGCTGGAGTAGAAGTATATTTAGTTATGCTAAGTTGATGCTTTGTAAAGTCAATGTTATCTGAAGATCCAACGAGAAAATCTTAATGATAGAAAAATAATGGTAATGCATTTTGCTGGCATATGTTAGCATAATTGTAGCAGATGCGTCATACACTGTAAATGTGAACTGTAAAATTATAGTACATTTTATATTGCATTTACCAGAAAAGTAAATTCAAAGTATAAAAATATAGTTAATAAATTGTAACTTCGTAAGCATTCTACAAATTTATTGTTAAACTACGAAAATATAGTACATTAACTATAAATATATACGATGAGATATAAATGATTAAAGTTGCAATATAACTTTACAGTATAACTACAAAATTTTATTATTGGAACTATAATTTTACCTATTCTGGTATAAATTTATACAATTGTAACAAAAAAATATTGTCTAGTCATTTTTATTGAATTTATAATTAGGTTTGGTTTTTTTAGTCAAAAAACAAATTTAATTTTTATACGTGATTAGATCGAAATAGTATTCAATTCATTGAATGCTGGTTCATTGAAATTATAAATATTATTTATAAATTTAAATAACTCATTCAACGATTTCCAAAATTGTATTAAAAGCATGCAAATTTTTATTATTAACTTTCAAAGTAGTATTTTCCCTAGTAAAAATTGCAATTGGGTTGTGATGTGGCCATGATCAGAAAACTACAGTACCTAATCTAGCCATAATTAGATTTTTAAATTAGGATATTATATGTGTGTAACGCTAGGAATTGATATGGTCCTGATCAAGTAATCTGATGAAATAGAAGTGCCACATCAGGGCCTGATGAGGGTCTGATTCGGATTCC
>JABFPJ010005061.1:0-12717 GCA_022817425.1 Gryon sp. ZL-2020
GGCAGAAAGATCCGAGAGTCTATTACCCTAACAGTCGGGGATACAGACATACGATCACAAGCTTCACTGAGATATCTCGGAGTGCAAATCGATGAACGGCTACGGTTCAAGGAACACATTATTAGAGCTATTAAGGAAGCAGCACATGTCACAAACGCGTTATCGCGATTGATGCCAAATATTAGTGGACCTAGACAGAGTTGACGGAGACTTCTGTCTAGTATAACAACTTCCACACTGCTTTATGCTACCCCAGTGTGGTCTAGCGTATTGAATGTCAAAGCATGCGCAAGACTGTTATCATGTGTTTACCGCAGAAATGCGTTGCAAGTTACGCAATCATTTCGAACGGTATCATATGATGCTGTCTGCATAATCGCTTCCATGCCACCAATTGACTTGTTGGCAGATGGGCGGAACAGGATATACTGCAGAAGACGTGAGACAGGTCTTGATGTCTCTACTGTGGAAAAAGAAGTCACGTTGAGTAATTGGCAAAGCCGATGGATGAATTTCGAACAAGGCAGGTGGACTTACCGTCTGATTCCAGATATCGCCACGTGGATTGGCAGAAATCATGATGAAGTTGACCACTATCTCACCCAACTGCTCACGGGACATGGTTGCTTCCGTGCTTACCTACACCGTTTCGGACTGGATATTGAGCCAGCTTGCCCGCCTTGCAAAGGTATTGAAGAAACCGTGGAACATGTTTTCTTCGTGTGTCCGCGGTTCGCATCAGAGCGGGAGGAACTCACTCTGGTTCTGGAGCGGACTGTGACACCGGAAGATCTTGTTCAAGCGATGCTAGAAGCGCAATATAAATGAAATGCTGCCTCCAACTATGCAGCAAAAGTCATAAAAGAGCTCAGGCGCCAGGAAAACCGGCGCAGAGAAAATCGCATGGAGCAATAATGTCCCCTCTTGCAAAGTAGCACCTTGACGCACGTCATGGTAGACTGGGTCTGCTAGAAAACGATCCGACTCCTGCTGACAAGCGGAGTTCCCTGCTGAAAAGCGGAGTCTTTCTACTAAAAAGCGGAGTTTTTCTGCTGAAAAGAGAAAATCGCATGGACCAATAATGTCCCCTCTTGCAAAGTAGCACCTTGACGCACGTCATGGCAGACTGGGTCTGCTAGAAAGCGATCCGACTCCTGCTGAAAAGCGGAGTTCCTTGCTAAAAAAGCGGAGTCCTTCTACTGAAAAGTGGAGTTTTTCTGCTGAAAAGAGGAATTTCCTGCTGAAAAGCGGATTTTTCTGATGAAAAGCGATGTTTCCCTGCTGAAAAGCGGTATGATTTCTACTAAAAAGCGGCCAAAAATGCCTAACTGATTTAGGAGCGTAAGCCCTATTTTCCCCAAGAACTAGTCTCTGACGAAAGTGCTTCGTGGGAACTGTTATTTGAGGAAAGACGTAGGTGGTTTAGTAGAGTAGGGTCTGCGGACGAGTCCCACACTAATTGGCTCGGACATGAGAGTCTGGACCAATTGTCCGTAAAAAGGATTCCCCCCCGTCTATATATAAAAAAATGACATCCACTATGACATCCCCTATAACATCCCCTACGACATCCCTAATGACATTCCTTATGAAATCCGCTATGACACTTGAGAGATGATACTTATGGCACGAAAAAATTTCTTTTTAAATCTAGTGCAGATATTGCGAAAAAACAACGTCTACGACATTTTGGAGACATAGGACTATATCGATGGTTGGGCAAAAGAACGGGCTATCTCGGAAGATAGCCGAAGAACAGGCTAACTCAGAATAGTTTTTAAAAACGGGCTATCTCAGACCGTTTTTGAAGAACAGGCTATCTTAGGGAATGCTTGTAGAACGGGCTATCTCAGATAGCCTTTTTTCACAATTGAAACATATGTTGGTAATACTTTAATGTTGAGTGAGATTTTTATAACACAAAATGCAATCTTCAAAAATTTCCAAACAAAAAAAACGTTTATTCAGTTTTATTGCTAAGTTAATGTAATATGAAATCGTTATCTAATCAATAAATCTTTCTCTATTTTCCTTCTAATTATATCAATTGTGTTTTATATTTATATAGTATGAGCTTTTATTTTTTTTAATGATTGGAAAAATTGTTCATTATTATTTTTTTACAATTTCAAAATGCAATTTACAATTATCTGCATTCAGTTTATACACGCAAAGCAGAATTAATATGAATTTTTTTTAATTAAACATTTACTAAAAGCATAGTAGTACAGGGACAGAAGCAAAATTTTGCGGAAAATTACTGAATTTTTCATATAAAATATTTATATGAAATGTTCATTTATTTTCATCATAAGATTATTGTTTTTCCACGAATGTTTCATAAATATTGAACAATATTTGATTAAAACTTGCTTCTGTTCCAGTACTGCTGAACTTTCAGTAAATTTTTAATGTTAAACATGAATTTTTATATTAATTCTTCCCTGCGTGTACATAATAAAATTGATGTTTTTAACTAAATTCAATAAATAAATAAAGTAAAATAAATTCGTTCAAATTGCATATATATATAAACTTATAAAAAAAACTTCAAACTAAATGTTCCAATGTTTATATTACGTGTCTTTACAAAAAAGTCTGTAGTCAAACAGTGTCGAAGAATCGTCGGCCCGTTAATTTTTTTTAAACAGTTTATTTTTCACACATCATTCAATCCTCTACTGTTAATTAAGATTAAGCTTTAGTTTATTTTCTAAATTATGTCTTAGTTTTTTCTGTTCTATTGTAAGATTTGTGTTAATAAAACTTTTAGTTCAAACAGTAACATGACAACGGTATTTTCAAGCTTCATTTTATGTTTCAAAAATCTCACTATTAACCCTTTAACGCCTAGTGTATCATATATGATACGAATGATACAATAACTTTTAATTAAAATTACAAATTAATTTTGAAGATGTTTTCAAATTTCGTTTGCATTTATGTGTTCTTTAATGTTTACAGATTAAAGATCATAGATTATTAATGCGATATTTTCTAAATTATAATAATTATTAACGTTTAGTTTAATGAAAAATCATGTCATTTAAAAAAATGTTCGGCATTAAAGGGTTAAAGTAATACCAACATAAGTGTCAATTGTGAAAAACGCATATCTGAGATAGCCCGTTCTTCAAGCATTCTGAGTTAGCCTGTTCTTCGGCTATCTGCCGAGATATTCCATTCTTCTACCTAATCATCGATATAATAATCTTTAATATTGTATATAATTTGAAATATAATATAATATAAAATAACGCAACATAATATAAATTAATATAATATAATAAATAATGTAACATAATATAGAATAATGTAAAATAATAGAATATAATATAATATAAATTAACGTAAACTAGGCATGTGCGGGTCTAAATTCGGGCTTTTTTGGGCTTTCGTCTCATATTACTTTAAATTGTTATATTTTGAAAAAATATTTTCCCACTTGAATTGTGCAGAATGTTTCGAAGTATTGATATCACTTTTTGATGAAATTTATGAGACTTCTGGAAGTTCTTTGAAGTTACATTAAAAAAGCCGGAGTTACGGCCCGACCTCTGTCCGTGTAGTTATTATGTATGAAACGTTCCAAAAGTCACATATTATGACTATTTTCATATGAATTTTCAAAACAAATTAATTCATTAACTCTTACAAATGCATTTTTTAAAATGTCGGGCCCAAGCCCGCACATGCATAACGTAAACCTATGATTTCTTAAATTGCTTTGCAGAGCTTACAGGTGCCACAACGCGAATCTCAAAATTTGCATCGCCTAGGCGATTGCATCATGCCAAATTACTCATTGTTGCGTATGAGAATAATCGCTGTACAGGCACTGAAGATGGCAAGGGAGTGTTAAAAAGTAGAAACATTTTTTTGATCACCGGACAGAGTGTGACGGATGATAAATTTTTCGAACATGGTTCTTACAAGTATTTCTGCATTTGCATTTCACCATCGATCGTATCAAACATAAGCGCCATGCTGTTATTATTAGAAGTTTCTCCAAAATCAAAAAATAAATCACTTCCGTCGTTGACGTTTCAATATTTTGCGGTTGTTCTGCGTATTGTCTTGCCGCATTAATCACTTTCTTATCCACTTTCTGCTGCACATCCTCTGACAAGCATTTCATCCCTTGAGTCTTAAATTTCGGGTGGACGGTAGCAGCAATAACGGCAAATTCGCCATTGTTTTCCACATGAAAAAAATCATTGAAACGCTTCTCCAGGCTTTAAACTAATCCTTTTGCAAAAATAATAAAATTCTGCAATACATTGTCGTCGGCGATCAACTCTATTCTCCTCAAGGACACAAGACAAGGCAAGAGATATTCATAACGACAGTGTTGCTCGCCTTGCAGCTTGTCAATTGTCATTGAAATTGGCCGCAAACCTTCAGTATATTCTTTAATATCCCGAAAATCCGAGTCCTTCAAAAAATTCTTGAATTGCATGTTTGCACTCAGCTCTTTTATTTCTTCAGTCAAAAAATTTGATCCAAAGCTTAGAAAATCGAATTCCATCTTACAGCGATTGGCCTTTTTAGAGCTTCTTTTAAAATAGTTAACATTATTTCCTTCTTCTTTGGAGATCTTTTCACTAACCACAATTCGTTGCATCTGGCAATAGTGATGTCATGTTGTTTTTTAAATTGTCGGTTGCCATGAATGATCTTTTTGACATCTATTATTGTCACATTATTCAGAACATGACAGGCGCAACGAAAGTGTCGTAGAAGAACCGTTTGCAAATCTGGAAATTACTGCTGGCATTTATCCGACTCGTCGCACGAACTAGCACTGTCTTCAGATGAATTGGCAGCTGATTCGCTGAAATCATCTTCTGTATCAGTAAAATCATTGTCTGCGAGCGTTTCAGTATTCCCTAGGAATATAAATTATTTAGTTTTAACAGCACAGAGAACAACAAAGTTAAAAATTAGGAAATAGTAAAATGTACCACTGAATGAATAACATTTGAAATGAACAATTTGGAATTACAACATCGTATGTTGTAATTCCAAATTCCTGAAAAGCTTTCATGAAGTTAGTCCCGTTGTCAGTTACTACAGCGACGATTTTGTCTGAATCGAGTCCTACGTCCACATAGATCTCATTAAGTAATTCGGCAATTCTGTCGTAAGAGTGCGTACTACTGAACCGACGACATGCAATCGCCACTGAATCAATATGACTTCAACCTTCCCTTTCCTTGATTTCTGAAGATCTGATTCAATGATACACATAAGAGTATAAATATGTGATGAATCATAAAAATTTATATTAAGACATAAAATACAAAATCTAAAATCATACCATCAATCATTTTTCTGAATGCCGGTTTCTTGACGTTACTAAATGATACAGCATGCTTTCTAGTATGGAATCCTTCAAATTAGAATCAAAATCTGCCTGTAAAGACAGTACGCATCGTCGACTTTGATTGACATTTCAATATGAGTTCTCTACAAGAAAATTTTAAAATGAGAAAAAATGTAAAACTGAATAAGGCAATACACAAAATATTTTCAATTCTAAAAAATATAAAATCAGAATATTGAAAAATTTTGAATAGAAAAATATTAAAATGAAAACAGTGAAAATAAAAAATTTTGAAAATTAAAAATTTTAAGTTGTAAGCTTTGAAATTAAGAAATTGAAAAATGTAAAGTTTGAAACCGAAAATTTTACAAAATATAATGTTTGATATTAAAAAATGCGTAAATGTAATGCTTGAAAATTAAAAATTTTAAATAGAAAAAATTTAAGATATTTAAAAAATTAAAGTATTGATTCATACATACCTTTAAATGTGATACAAAATTTGAGGTTGATCGAAGAAGACCTTTGATCTCCTTTTTCGGATCGCAAATATTGCATGTTGCCGTCACTGATCCTTTAGCAAAATTTAATTTCTTGAATAACTGAAAAAAATTGTCCATCTAAATAAGGCTTCTTCCGGCATTCCTTCCTGGCAAAGTCTTCCTGGTTCTGTTCTTGTGACATGTTTGATTTTCAGAAGTTTTATCTTCACAATCACTTTCTACAAACAAACAAACTTTTTACAAACATTTTTCTAAAGGGGGTTGTCGTATGGGGGTACGTCATTGGAGGAGGTCATCATAGGAGAAGGTCTTCATAAGAGAAGGTCATCATAAGGGGAGGAGATTTTTTTGCGTCAGCTGACTTCGCTCTTGTCAAATTTGCAATAAATTTATAAAGTTTTATCCTACTGTCATGGGCTATATACATTTGCGATATGTACATTTGATGTTTAGAAAAAAAATGTTTATTTCGTAGCTTCATCACTTCGAGGGCAGGGTAGTGTTATAGGGATGCCATAAGGAAGTCATAGGCAGATCATAGAGGTAATAGGGAGGGTAGACATTGGGCGTCCATGGCGAGATCTTAGAGGGTCCATAGAAGTATCTCGGGTGGAACTAGGGATTTAGACAGGACTCATACACGGTCATAGGGAAGGGATTACAGGGTTTTGCCCAGGCGAAGCCGGAGATTCAGCTAGTATATTATAAATTATTCTTAATTACAGGCGTATCAGATTCATAGGTATATAAACATATCGATAATTATTTTATTATTCAAATTAAATTAAATTATTTTATCATTAAATTAAACTATTTTATTTCTAATTATTTTGTTAAATAATGATTGAAATTTTAGGCTTACATTATATTCTTTGTTTTACTTTACATTTCATATTATGTGATATTATATCATATCATAATATATTCTCTTATATAATAGTAATGTATAACATATTAAACTATGATATTTTATTTGGATATATTATTTAATATTACTAGAACAAAGCGCGCTACGCGCGCTCTGATTTTTTTTTCTGCAATTTTGAAATATTTATAAAATTGTTAATTATTTTTCGTTTCAAGAAATAAGTTGTAGTTATACAAACTAATGTTGAACCAACTGAACCATGTTGTTCGTTTGAATTCGATTTTAAAATATTCGAGTTTAATTCGAATATTAAGAATCAGTGATTTATTAAAAAAATCAGTGTTTGTTTATAATGTTCAAGAAACAACAATCTTAACATGATATTTAAAGTAATGATGACGTGAATTCAAGGCAGAGAGCTCAATAGAGATTCAAGTGATTGTTCACTAATTTAAAACCAAATTTTAAGTAAACTAATTTTTAAATCTGTATGTTATACGTTTGCTCATAATTTATTTATTTTATTTTTTATTTATTAATTAAAATCGAATGGTTGGATATTTGTGTAACTCTACTACTTTTAAGTTGAAAAAAACCGAAAAAAGTTTGCGAGATAATGGAGTGTAAAGTTTTGTGTTGTATTTATTCATACAAGATATAATTAGATACATGTATAAAGGTACATTTTTCATCTGCTAGTAGGCTTTTAATCGCAAAAAGAACTTTGAAACTATAAGAAAATACAGTAAAGAAAAATGATCGAAAATATATTTTAGTCGTATTTTTGTCGAATATGCATTTACATAATATAAGCCTTCACTGAGAAAATCCATGTTTATATGTACATAATATTTTACATTATATATTGGTATTTATTTCCGCAGAGATTCTGATATAATTTTTTTGTTATTATTAACATTTACAGAATTAGTTCTGTATATACATAATTTTTTACACAAAGATTTTCACGTTGTTTACCAAGAAAAATTTTTATAGCATCTTATGAACGTACTCTTGAACATGCTACATGTCCGTGATTAAGAACATTTTTGCTCACATCTATTCCAATTTTGTCGAATGTCTGTCCTTGTGCCTTATTTGTTGTCATTACGAATGTTAGTTTGATTGGAAATTGTCTTCTTTTGAATTTAAAGGGATATACATTATTACAATATAAGGTAATTCGATTAAGAAAAACAATGTCATCACCTGTCAATATTTTACATTTTAATAAATTGGTTCCACATTCCAAGATTAATAACAGTATACCATTGTACAAACTTTCATGAATACTTACATTTCGAATAAGCAGTACAACTGAATTAACTTTAAGATATAATTTATAAGGAGGAAGAGCTGCAGGGGATAGGGTATTTAAATATTCTGATAACAATGCTAGGGTAATTCACCATTATTGTCTGATACATCCGCACTATCGACACTTGTATAAATTCATCCCTGTTCCATATTTAAAAGGTCAACCACTCTATTATTTATTTCTTCTACATCAACATTCCTTGCAGCTAAAATCGCACAGTTGGCCATTTCTTCAAATTTTTTATGGCCAATCAAATCTTCGAACATATAGTCAACAATAGAAGAGCAACAATATTTTTTGGTAATCCAATCCATCAGAAGAAGCAACAATATTTTTTGGTAATCCAATGTTGTCATTGAAATCGTTTGATTCACCGTTACCAAATTTAAGCCAAAACTTGCTAAATTCAATTTCTTCTGGCAATGTTCTCATATTTTAAGTTAACCATAAAACTTCAAAATTTCTCCACAAGATATTAATGCTAAGATTTCTAATGCTAAGATTTTCTAATTCTGATTTTACTATTAATTCTTACTATTAGTTTGTACAAGTAATAGTTGTCTAAAATCACCTCCTAAGACCATTATTTTTCCACTGAACAATTTTTCATTATTCATTACGCTCTGCAATGTCTTATTTACACAATTCTGCTTCATGCATTGCTCGATCTCATTCCTGATCGTCTTCTATCAAACCTAATGCTAAGCATGCTTCAGTAAATGTTTGACAAATGTCACCATCTACAGTTTTTAAATTAATGAAACTCATAGCTCCTTTAAGATTCAATAATAAAAGGCGTTTTAAAGTTCTATTTCAGTTGGATTATGAGATTACATTTAGCCAATGCATTTAAGATGTGATTTTCTTTTCTGCTAACATTTATCTTGCCTGCTATCTTTGTCTTTCTGAAAAGTATAATGACTTATGATTTCAAAATAATAATATTGCATAGCATTTGAATCACTCGAATTTAAATCAAAATAATCAGTAAGCATTCCAACGTTATCTATTGAATTTATCAACTTGTCACCAGACAAATTTGCATTAATTAGTTTTATAATAGTATGACTTTTTTATGTAAAGGTTTGTTAAGTATACGCCAACAAGCTTCTACTGGACTTACATACCGTGCATGAATATATTGTTTAATTTCATCGTGTTCTGCATTATCATCGTCTCCAGATCATTCTCATATAGTAATAGCTGCTGTGTCATGTATTAATTATTGTTTCTTTTTGAAAACCTTTCGGGAAATGTTTCGAACATTTTCCGTCCTTTAAACACCACTCTTCACATGGTCCGTGTATCATGTTTTTCATTATAATATTGTGTAATATAGGATCTTCATCAAGATCAGGTATTTCAACAGAAATGTAACGATTTACAATTTCTGAAGTAGTAATTTTATAATTTTGTTTTATTTTAACTAATAAATGTACATGAGGAAGACATGCTTTTGAGAATCTATTACATGCACATGGGCTGATACTTCTCCAAAACATTTTTCTCTCACAATGAAATGATCTTTTTTATGTTAAATATTCTAGTACAAATACCAGGTCTAAAAGAAGCTGATTGCCCTGGTAAAAGATTTTCTTCTATTTCATGCCATTTTGGATTGTATGTCATCGTAATGAAAAGATCTGGTTTATCATAGTTTCTTACAATAACCATAGAGTAATGGTAATTTTGAATCATATTCCGAGGTTAACCTATAAATGTGGATGACAATATAACAATTTTTCCAAATCTTTTATCATTCACATTGTTATTGGTATTTAAATAATCCATGAGATCCTTGTAAGAATCTAATCGCAATTGCTGTGGATGATCTTTACAATATTGTACTCTATCTCTTCCAATTTTGACATAATTATTAACAATCCATTGTTGAAACAGTTTATCAACTTTTACAAATTGATTAAAGCCATTTCTTATAGCAATAAGATATTTAATATATGCTCTTTGAGAAATACAGCTTGTACTATTTATTCGCATCAAATTTGGGTGATATCTTAGTGTTCCATATGGATATAAAAGAGGATATATTAATGGTTCTATAAGAGGATCAGTATTCCGAATGTACTTTAGTTCTTTTGTTGATCGTTTTCTTATGGTAACAAATCATTCCTGGATTTCTCTTTCAGAGGTAGTTGTAGAAATTGCGGCAACTTCATTTGATCGCAGACAATTATATCTTTCAGGATGCAATCCTGGTCTTAAAGCAAAAGTTATATACATGTCAGGCATAATGGTATTTGACAATTTTGATTGAATTTCCTGATTTTTTAATTCTTCATACATCATTTGATATGACAGTACAAATAGATTGTTTTACCTGCTTATAATCTCCAAAGTTTCTAACATACTATTATCCAGATTTTCATTTCTTAGCAATCTATACTGAGTAGCATAAGTTGGATCAGTTATGTAAAGTTGACCGAAACTTGGATTTTCCGTAATATTTGGCAGTCGAGATGTCTTTATGTGATAATAAATTTGCCCTAGAATTTTAAAACAATAAGGTCCTTCTCTTTTAGATCGAAAGTTAGTTAAATTTGCATTAAAAAAAGCAAAAGATAATGAATGATTATAAGAACGTATATGTTTGAAAAACTGTTTGGATTTGCAATGATTTCCTTCAAACAATTCACTTAATTCATCCCTAAGTGGTGCAAGGTCTAATGCAACTGCACCGTGAATGCAACAATTATTAAAGAAATTCTTCTTATTTGCTACATTTTCTTGATTAATAGTATATTAAGCAACAAGGGAGATAAAATAGGGAATTCGTTTTTTCGAGCGGAGCTTACAAGCCGAGCCGAAGGCGAGGTTTGTAACCGCGAAAAAAGCCATTTTCCTAAATCTGCCTAGGGAGGAAAATGACATTTCCTTCCCCGAGTAACAAAAAATGTTTTGCGTCACAATCTTTGCCCAATACATTAATCTTTCCAATATAACGCATATCAAGATACACGGTAGTGTCTCTGGCTAAGTACAAAAAAAACGAACGTTTTTTGTGCGGCCAGCACTACCGTGTCTCTTTTCAGATATTCATATTTCGGACAATATTCCGTCTTTCATTATTGTCGTTTTCATTGTTTGACACGATTTTTTCCGAACATGTGATATTTGCTGTATTTTCTGACACTTTTACATTGCTATGTTTCTTCGGTCTAACTATTTCAGGTTTTTTAATTTGATTAATATCACAAATATCTGTCTGTAATAAAGTATTATTTACACTTTTATCTTCTTTCAACTGAATATTTTGATAACAACTTGAACTTGTAAATAGATAAACATCTTCATATGAAGTGTGCGGATTTAATTTAGCTTTGTTTTCTCGTATATCATACTGTTTATCATTATCTAGAATTTTTTTCTTTTTCGCTTCATTTTTATATTCTGTTGTTTCATCATCAGTTCGTCGCTTTTTCGGTTTTCCGCTCGATTTTTTTACAGTCTGATCTAAGGCGGAAACCGATTTTTTAAAATGACGTCCTTATTACTTTCTCTTAGCTCAGAATTAATCTGACATACTTCTTCATTATCATTAACAAATGTTAATAAATTATGTTCTACTGGATCAGTCATGTCCAAGCTCAAATCGAGGCATAATTCATTCAATTTGTTTGCATATTATTTACAACTTGAGTTGCACTTGTGGATAGGAGTGATTTCGTATTTCCATTAGAAGAAACGACTGACGATTCTTTTTTTTTGTTTATAGTAATTTTGATTGCGCATTCTTTTTTTCTTTTAAGATCTGCTTGATGATCTGCATCTTCCTGGACAATATAATGCTTTTTCGGTTTACCTTTTTTTCTTTTTTTAAATATTTCATTTATATAATAACAAATTATATAAATTATTATAGCTTATTATCAATTATATTTCACAAAGCTAACAAAATAATATTATGTATATAATTTTGAATTTCAATACACTTATATACTTCTATATATATCAAATTATTAAAATACTCCAACAAGAATGCAACGTTGCAGCAACGTTTCACAACGTCACTGTAACGTGTAAATGTCCAACCTGAAAAATGTTGCAGCAACGTTGCAGAAACGTCATATCAGCATTGCAACAATGTTGCATCAACATTACATCAACATTACATCAACGTTGCATCAACGTTGCATCATTGTTGCATTAACGTTGAATCAACGTTTCATGAACGTTGCAGGAACGTTGCATCAACTTTGCATCAACGTTGCATCAACGTTGCAATGTTTTTGCAATGAATTTAAGGTAGAAATTTTCTTTACACAATTTTATAAATACCCACATATGTGTAACAATGTATTTCCTGTGCTGATATTAACATTGCAACGTTGACGCAACGTTGATGCAACGTTCAAGCAACGTTCATGCAACATTGCTGCAATGTTGATACGACGTTTCTGCAACATTTCTGCAACGTCGCTGCAACGTTTTCTAGATTGGACATTCACACATTACAGTAACGTTGTGAAACGTTACTGCAACGTTGCTGCAACGTTACTACAACATTACTGCAACGTTGCTACAACGTTGCATTCTTATTGGGGATTATGTATCGAAATTCAACTCTGCAAAAATTTCAGACTATTCATATAATATAACGTCTATATCTAAGATAGAATTAATATTTTTAGGGAAATTTTATTTTCCTATTGTTCCGGCTCCGGATACATGTTTCTCCCCTCCC